>JAAGAY010133446.1:0-18298 GCA_011801015.1 Ardeotis arabs
GGATGCCCCATCCCTGGAAACATTCCAGGCCAGGTTGGACGGGGCTCTGAGCAACCTGATCTGGTTGGAGATGTCCCTGCTCCTGGCAGGGGGGTTGGACTGGATGGGCTTTAAGGTCCCTTCCCACCCAAACCATTCTGTGATTCTATGAAAATAAAATTAAAATGTCAGCACCTGCTCAAAAAACCCCTATTAAACAGCTTTTACAACAGACTGAAATATTTTACAATCTTGTTGAACGTGAATACAGATTACATGTATACTTCAGCTGCAGCTTTGAAGACAGCACTGTGAGAGATTTACTTCAAAAAAATCACAATTCCTGTCTTACAAATAGAGGACAATAGCCTGACATTGACTTTGATGAACAGGTTCATCAGCTAAGTCTGTGAACACTCAAGATTAAAACTTCATTGTTAAACACATGCTGAAAAAAACCCATGAACCAGCCACTTCTACCTCTCTAAGCAGAGATTTCATGTTGCTATCATCACTCAGACTGGTACATTCTTGTAGAACAGTTTACTTTGGATCTCTGACATAATTAACCACTAGTTGAAATACTAATTGTGTCCAGTACTGGAGTTGTATCCAGTATAAACAGCACAATTCCTCTCCCCAGTAAGACTGGTGAAACTCTCTTCAGTACTTCCAGATCACAGAAATCATGATTAAGCTTCACCCACCTGGAAAGGTTTTCACAGGGCTTTCAATTCTGAAAAATCCCGCTTCAAAAACCACTGTTTCTGCTTCTGGTAGCTTCTCCTGGTGCGTATAATCAGCAGCTCCATCGTGATTCATTTTATCCCTCATAGCTGCTTTTATAGCAGCAAGCCGGCTTCGGGCAGCAGTTCTTGCAGCTGCTCCCAGATTTGGTTTAGATACCCCATTTGGAACAGCCTTTTTCTGAAATGGTAAGAAAGTCTGGGTCACATTTGGAAGCTTCGGACAGAACACGAACATCTACGCAGCTGCTGGCCACGCAGAGACAGCAACAAGCAACAGACATGCAGGAGACAAGGTCTCTGTTCATCTGGGAATGTCCTGGGACTGCCATTCAGGTATCAAGGTCAGTTTGTGATGACAACATTAAGGATTTTTCATATGGAGTTTGCAGTTTGGACCTACTCAGAACAACTTTTTCCTAACAACGCCAGTTAACATTTTTTAAAACAGTGGGATGCAGGGACTCCTAGTGGCAGGGAGATAAAGTAACCGCAGGACAGACACCAGTCAGCCAGGGAAGTCTCTCCCAGCATTCAATTTTTCAAAGGAAGTTTTGTGTCTTGTCCCATCTGGAGGGTTTTGAGCAGTCTCAAGGAACTGGATGGAGTTTAGGCAGTGTGAATATGACTCGATGTGCAGTCATTAGAAGCAATTACGTACTCGAACCAAAGAGCAGATAAAACAGCTTACATTAAAGCTTATTTTGCAACAAGCAATAACTTATTTTGGATAGTGTCAGAAACATTTGTGCTTAGAGAATCAGCTGTATAACGCTACCCATGGCACTGTATTCATGGGACACTACTGTAATTTAGCACTCGTAGCCCACAGCTGGCAGTCACGGCCAAACTCCTGCGTAGTTTCCTCTTCCATTAAGTCAGTGCCAACACCAGCATCCCAGAGAAAGTGTTCTACGTCTGAAGGCTAAATTTCTATTCTAAGTTTAACAGACTTGCCTTACTAGCGGAGTCAAATGACTCAAAAAGAGTCATTGTTAATACTCAGCTCTAATCTTCCTGGCTGAAAGACAACTGAGATTACAAACAAAAACTAATACAAGTGCACTTGGGAAATACAAGGGAGAACGATGCACCTTGAAAGGAATTTCACTTAGAACCATATTTGAAACATTAGAATATTCATCACTGCAATAGCAGCTTACTAATTATGTTAGATATCAAAACACTCTGTAGCATCCTGATGCCTTAGGGCTTATTCATACCTTGACAACTGCTTTTCTTGGGACATCAAGTGGTTGCCACTCATTGTCTTGAAGCTTCTTCAGATTATCAAACTTTTTATTCACATCTTCTATCTATTGGAAATCCCAGAAAAGTCCAGGTTTAATTTTCAAGACTTATCAGATTCACAACAGAACAGCGTTTCGTAAAATCAGGTAACAAATTTAAGCACAGTTATGCATTTAGGTAATTCAATCACTATTAAGTATTAAACATTCTCACACAGTTGACTCATTAAGGCGACGCTAACGCACACAAGCTTCAGATTGCACGGACAAGACCGGTCACATTTCTGTAGTTTAAAGGTTGTAGGGGAGGTACAGAATCGTTCAGGAAGACCTAACATCTAAAACAAAGGAGCTGGTTTACAACTTGTTCTTGTGCTGAACTTAAGCACTTTGACAATGGTTGCATTTCAGGAATGCCAAAAGAACACATTGCACAAGAGTCTTGATGTCAAACAAGCACAGAGTCTTCCCTTATGTAGGAAACACGTCATACAAGCTTGTTTGCTCTTTTAAACTGCTGGCCTGAACAGCTTCCTGCTGCAGTCCATGCTTGTTCATGACAAACTAGCTCTGCAGCATTGCCTCCTCCTTGACTGATACTCAGTGCAACAACAGCCTTGTTCTCCTTCGGCTTTGTCCTGCAGACACTTGCCTCATTTGCTAGTAAGGCCAAAGTTTATTTATGTACAGAGACCACTCACTGAAGTGACAAATCCTTTACATCCTCCCCTGAAATGCAGTGGACACAAAAAACGAATGCAAACAAGGGAGAGTTAGCAATTCTGCAATTCCAAGTTTATCGAAGGGAAAAGGTGAGGATGCTCAGGAGAAACTCAAGCAGCTCCCAGATACAGTGTAAGCATAGGTAAACTCGGTTTTCCAAGTTACTGGTTCTAGCAAAGTTCCCCTCAAATATCTCTGATGTATAAGCAGGTCAAACCCTTATGCTTTCTGGAGGGAATTAAAGACCTAAAACTACTAAACAATAAATCTATCTTGGCACATTTGATTTAACTAGTTACAAATTCCTGTGTTGAAGGCTGATTTACAAATACTGTCAAGAGCCATTTTGATAATTTAGAATATTCTATTTCATTCTGGAACCAATGGAAGCATCAACAGAGAAAGACGAAGGTTTTCTAACACCTAAGCTCAGCCCTACGAAGGTTATTGTAGTTTCTGCATTATTCTCACCCTGAAGTACGGAACCCTACTTTTCAGGTGAGCTCCAGGAATTTTCCAAAAGCTGCCAGCTTTTGGTCCAAGTGACATTGTGACTGTATCCTCACTCCAAATCAGAATAAGACTTGGCTACATGCCTTCATTCCAGAGAAAAACAAGACACATAGGCCACAAGAAGACAGAACAGAGTAACTGGTCCATTGATTATAAATTGTAGTATACCAGCTGGCATTATTCACCATCAGAAAGTGTTAAACAAGGACCTGCATTTTTAATACACACACACAAAAAAATCATAATCTGAATAGACAAACAAAAAAAATTGTTTCAGTCCATCGTTTGTAAATAACACCATCAACTTTATTCTAGAAAGTTAACATGTGAGCACATACCTGAAAATTAACCATGTCCCAAAAGCCATCTAAGTCTGTGCACGTTGTTTCTTTTTCACCCCGTTTAAATTCACAATTATCCACCAGTCCTTCAAACTGTTTAAACCTTTCTGCTATGAGCAGTCTTGTCTGACCAATCGTGGTGCGAATAAGATCTTTAGCTGATAGAAACAAGAAAACAATAAAGTACATCTTGGAATAATCCATCATTTCACAATTAATTTAAATACTTCTTTGAAGAGTCTGGAATTTGTTTATTGTTTGAACTAAACTTCATCTACTGCAGACCTGCAATACTATTTGGATTGAGCCCACCTATCCATTGAACCGCTCTGAATTTGCTTCTTTCAAAAAAAGCGTTACTATCTCTGTAAGTCTTGAAGACAAGCATTCATGTGTCATCTTCATTTTCTCAGATAAGGACACTTACTCTATGTTAAAACCTAGTCATGATTTACCAATAAGCCCAACTTGTTCCCCTTGCTAGAAAAAAAAAAATGCTTTAATGTGATACTTTTAAAAATCAGCTTGGTTAAAGCTCATACATTTAAAATACAGTTCAAACTGACAACAGAAAAACTATTTTGATAGGTGTTTTGTTCACTTCAGTGTCAACCACTGTCATGTGAAGTATTACACATCAGTTTCAGTACTAGGAGACAAAGCATGTATTTTTGTTTTGAGGCAGACACAACTCTAAACTTTATCTCCTACAACTTACTATTAAGTGCTGTAGACAGTGCTATTTTGCAAATATATTTAGATACATGTACTTCCCCCCTGACCCCTTCAGTTACGGTAACACCTACTGCAGTTTAGTCTTACCATCCTCCGGAATGTCCAGCTCTAATTTTCCATCCCACTGGAGGCACTGAGACATAAGCTTCTCTGTCTCAGACCGAAGAGTATTTCTAAAAATAAAGGGAGAGTGAAAAAATAAGTTTTTGGAGACTATTTTAACCGCTGCCACTGTCTGTAACTGTTAATGATTACTATCCTTTTGCTTTCAGAGAAGCTACAGTCTTTGATCAGGAACCATTAGACGGCTTTAGTTTGCTGACGAGCTGAGATGCAATTTCTTTGCTACTGCTTTCAAGCTTGTGTTCCTTAGGAAAAGCCGTTCGTCTCCAGTATTTTATATTCTTTACTCACACTAACATACAAAAGGGAAGACAGGAATGTGTGCCTACTCAGGTCACTGCTGGCAGACACCAGCCATCATAAGCTAATCCTCTTCACAAGACGTCTTGTTAGGACCTCTGAACGGACAACAGGGAAATTAAACAAATGAACACAAACCTGAAATAGGGCACGTCGTGCTCTTGCTCTCTTACATCATCTAACTTTGTTTCAGGCGCTGTTATATCTGTAGAGACAGGAATTGTTTCATTTGATGTCCGACTGGAAGTTTTCTCATCTGATTCACTTGCTGAAAGATATGAAAGGCATTTGTTTAGAAGCTGGTGAAAATTAAAAACATTAGAAGAATAAACTAAACATGAACTTCATACCTTTTCCTCCATTCAAACTTGTAGTGATCTCCTCTTCTTGAACGCCTTTACCAGCAGGTGAAATCTGAGTTTTTAAATTAGGCTCTTGTGCCTTAGTTTCACTGGATTTTTCGATGATATTACTGAAAACAACAAAAGTACATTTAGAGTTAAGACACATTGAGAAATGAACACCAAATATGGCCAGAGAGCCTACTAAATGGGGCACTTTTGGGTACCTTACGTGCAACACTAGAGAACGCAAGCGATTCCTGCTAAAATTAATAAATCTGTGTATAGATACATATGGCACAAGTCCCTGATATGTGGAGCTGCTTTACTTAAAAGCACAGATAGGACTATAGATTATATAGCTTTCCTTGCTGTTGTATTAAGTCCACACTTGATTAAGCAGCAATAGCAACCATGATGATCAGCTGTGTCAACAACACAACAGTTTGTTACACAGGGAAACTCTATAGAAAGCTGAGGTTTTCTGTAGCACCACAGAGGTTCACGTGCGTTTCAGGCCATTTGAAAAAAAGAATCTTACATTGGAGAGCTCGAAAAATCCCAGACGGCACCAGGTGTCAAAAACGCATTTGCTCTGGAAGGAGTCATGGGTGTAACTCTGTAGGTGGCTAATCCATTTAACGGCTGAAACACAAAGTTTTGAGGTGCAAAAGAACGCGTTCTGGGTCTCCCTGGAGTTGAATTGGTCTTTTTTTCCACTGAGGACTGTTCTTGAAGTTCTACTGATGCTGAATGTTTAGAATCAGCTGCAGAATCTTTCATCACTGGATCCAATTGAGCATTTTTATCCACTTCATGTTTAGAAGGAATTACCTGTAACAGTACAAATAGACAAAGCGAACGCTACATTGTCAAATCAATAAAATGTTTACTATAGACACGGGTTGAATTAGAACATGATTGTCTGAAAGCCATCAGGAAGGGAACAGTTTCAGGTAAGTCGCTTTCTACAACAGCATACGTGTACAGAAGACATGATTTACCAGTAAGCTCAACTTGCTCCCATTGCTGGAAAAAAAAAATACTTAAATGTGATAAGCTCCTCAAGAGCAGAATTACTGGCTCCAAATCCAACTACACCCGTTGGATAATCACAGTTTATACACATACTCTAATTCAAAAACCAAAGAACAAGCTAAAATAAGCTGATAGCTGAGGAACGCAGCCCAAGACAAGTGCAGTTAGGACCACAGAATGTCGTTAAAAGAGGAGAAAAAGTAAATTAATAAGTTGAATCTACATTCCTATGAGATGAGTGATCAGATAGTCATACAGACCACATTTCTGAGATACTCATATGGAGATACTGTTAGCTTAAAACAGCCCAAAGAGCTTTTTGTTTTTTCAAGAAAATATGCATCTTCAATGCACTCTAAGTCTTGTTACACTTCAGATACTCCTGCTTGGAATGCAAGCCTTGAATTCAACTACTAACACACTCACAATTAGGTAATTGAGGTTACAGCAAGAGTTTACTAACTGGCAGCACGAAGCAACTCCCACCGGTGAAGAGGTCCTTACCTGCGCCAAGATCTGAGTGCCTCTTACCTCCTGCCAGTGTTTGTGCATGGTTGCACCAGTTTCAAGACAATACCAGAGCACAGCTGCAGTTATGGAAACAGGAGGGGAGGTGGGAGGCGTGAGGGAGACACGAGGTGAGAGGGAATGGCGGAGTGCAAAGAAGGAGAAAAATAATTCATGGTTCTTGACAGGACCGTGCGCACACGAATGCACAAAAAAATTGTTTGGGAACTTGGGTTGGAGGGTTACGATGAATTCACATACTGCAGTCTCCACGCGGAGGTAGAAAAGCTTTGTTACAGCAGCAACTTTGAGAACCACAATGACTGCCTTGAATTATGATAAACCATATCTACCTTGCAGAAAATAAGATTTCCAGCTTTATTTTTTGGTGGTTCAAAATCTAAAAACGCATTTATTTCTTAGCTTCTAGAGTCTCGTATCATTATCTGAGCAGGAAAAGGATACATTCAGGGTATGTTACAAAAAGTAATGACCTGCACAAAATTTACAAACGCTAGATAAAACCAGCAAATTAAGCAAGTGGGGCTTTTTTCACTAATTACATGAGATACGTCATGTAAGAACTCCTTGTCTAATTAAAATCATTGTCCAGATCTTGATTAGCAATGAAGTCATCCATATAAGCAAACTAAATTTGATCTTAATTTTCAAAATATGGCAATAGGAATACATACAACTTCACAAAATCTAGCTTATTAGTGAACTTCTTATTACTTATATGCTTGAACACAACTATATTTGAGCTACAATTACACGACAATTTGTTATAGGCTCTTAAATCAGTTTTATTGCTTTTCAATTTTAAATATTAAATGACCTACCCCTGTGATGTCAGGTTTGACTGCTTGCTTCTGCTTTCCCACATTTGCTGTCTTTCTCTGTGACTGATTACCTAGAATGAGAGAAACTCCCAAATGTCAAAAAGGCATCTGATTAAGACAATCTTTCACCATCAGATTGCCATGAAAGTCCAGCGGTTAAAGACAGGGAGAGATTGTTTTGTTTCTTGAGTGGGAGGTGGCTAGAGGGCAGACACCTCATTGCAAAAGTTCATTCAAAAGAAAACCTGGCCTAGGATTTAACAGCCTAATAAGAGATGTATCACCAAGAAAGGAAGACAGATTCATGAAGTCATTAGTCTTCGGATGCTGTCATATACTAAAAATAAAAGTCACCTTATTTCCTTCAAGGCAGAAGAGATAGTGTCATGTCAATTTGAGTTCAGATTTTTAACTTCTATACGGCACAGAATTTCTGTTGGTGAACTGACACTGAAACTATCAAAGCTGTGCCTTCCGCCTAGTGGTTCACTTCTCTCACATATAATACAAGGGACACTGCAAAACATTCTGCAAAATGTCCTGAGAATAAGAATATATACTGAAATTTTTCCCTTCAGTAACCATTAAGGTCCCCTATTCTAGTAAACAGGCAAACAGGGACAAAGAGGAATTCCTGACCGGAAGAACATAGGCGCTCATCTCTTCCGGAGGTTTCTGTTCCTGATCACAGATTTCACAATCATATGTCCTTAAACAGTGATACACCAAACTGGCAAATCTTTACCAGCCCTGTTTTCTCTTCTTTCAGTTTGTAATAACCACATGGATATTGACGCTCCACACTGACGGATTTTATGGGAAACTGTCCAATGTTGGTTTCCACATCTTGATTTAAATATTGCAATAGAGCTCCAGATGAGAGTCTAAGTGATACTTAGACTTACATTTGTCATGACTTACGTACAGTCTAGCTGTTACAAGGAGATAGCCACACAGCATGTACTGTGCACAGACAGCTCAGAACAAGCCGATGTGTATCTCTACGGCACAGAGCGCCTGAGATACAAGCAAGATCCTAAAGACAACCGAGCTGTTTGACAATGAGCCTAACAACAGCATATAAACATACACATGTCATTTCCAGGGCTCCAGTGCTTATCCAGTAGTAGATGGTATCTCTTTACAGGGCGTTAATCCAAATACTTACACATCAGGTTTGAGCTACACCAGCAGGACAACCTCACTTACCAGCAGGAGCTGTTGTTTTCAGCATCTGCCGAGCTGCCGAGGCAGCTGCTCTGGTGATTCTCACGTTTGAGGTTGTCTGGACTGCAGTCTGCAGCACTGTAATAAACATTAATTCCAGAGATTTCAAAGCCTAAATAATGAGCTGCATTCAAGTAATGTAATTGAAAGTTTACATTTTGTGGAAATCAGAAAAGTGCACTAACAATTATTAGTTGGATTACTTTGACAGATTCAATGTGTTTGGTTTTTTTGGTCAGTTCAGTGCAAGCACTGCTAAACACGGACAGCACAGCTCAGCCTTGGCATCAAGGCAATGCTTGGAAGGATCTTAATTAAGATGGGTTTGTTGTACAGTAGTACTCACAACATTTGATATAATATTGGATTTATCCAAAGATTCACTTCCCTAACATTTTCATACCAGTGTTTAAATACATACAATGCATATTCTTGATTCAGCAAAAAGCATTATCAAGTCTAAAGGATGATAATTTTAAACAAAAGTTTTGTTATGTCAAACACTGATAGTAGATCTTTTCAGATTTGTTGAAGGCATGACTGAAATTTACTTAAATAAAGGTCTGCTGCTTGCTCATTTAATGAAGTTAGTGATGCAAGAGTCATTTCACTCTGAATTCCTGAATATCTTGCATTAACATCAGTATTCCACGTGACACAGCCTGATCTACTTAAGGCATGGACATCACTGCACTACGAGGAAGAATTTCTGCTCAAAGGTATTCTGCTCTCAAACAAAGGCAGTATGGGTTGGAGTGGGGTTTTTTTTGGTTTTCTTAAGAAAGGTAAGTAAAAGTCACATAGAAAGTTCAATAACTAGAAAGGTACAGAAGGGGCTGTTGTAAAATATGAAAACAGAAGATTGTACTTGTCATTTATTAAAGAAAATCACACATTTACTCAGTTGCATTAGTGTGCATCCTAAGTTCAGGGTCCTATCTCTGAAATTAACTCTACATATGCTGATGTGCTTTACCAGAGGGCTATCCTTTCCCAAACCTTTTTCAATGCTGAGTTACACAAACAGATTCATTTAGAGACCACAGTCAACAGCACATCTGCTGATGGACAGAAGAAAGACTTCACTGAAAATATTTACAGTTGATTCAGCCAGCCATTTTCCAAGTTACTCACAACGTCAAGGAAAATTCTTATTTTACTTGTATCAGTTATTCTTCATCTTTTCAGGTGAAGTCACTGTAACAGCAGCAGTTTCTACACATGATATTCTTAGAGACAAACAGGAAGCTCTGCACAGCTTCAAATACTGAAGCGGCAATCGTGCAATTCTGCCTACCGACCTTTTTCTTTTCCCTCTCCTAGGGTGAATAATCAGTAACCACGGCGGCATTAAGTATCCTGCATTCCATTTTCCCAGCCTACAGAGGTAACAAGCACATGCAACACCTAGAGCTACACAGGGATAGTTTGCCAGGGGCTGCACTTGTCGTAGTTCGTAGGAACAGTCGTTGTAAAAACTCTCATTTCTTATACCCAAAGCCATTACTACGGATCTCTCCCGAAGATGTTCCTTACCCTTCCTCCTATAACGTCACAACTACTGAGTCAAAAGAATAAAACAGCATCGTCCTTTCAAATGCATGGATCATTCTACTTTCATACCTCTCTCTTTTTCAGATGCTTTGTCCGTACTCATCTGTTTACGTCCTGCTTGTGTAGGGCGCACACTATGCCCGTTGGCACAGACCTACAAGAGAAGATTGGTTTTTGTGAAGCATCAGATTTCCAGAAATGAAGCAGCCTAATTTCTGCCATCTTTCTACTAAAGTTCCAGTAAAAAAAATGGTCAATTTAGCACAAAGGGCTTTAGAAAGAGAAATCAAGAATAACTGAAATAGCTCATTGTTGACATGCGTTGACATGCATTGTCCACAATTAAGAATTTGACAAAAATAATGAAGAAAAATATTTAAGAAACAGTTTTAGTTCGCTACAAAACTAGATGTCAATCGCTGCTGCATCTTAGTACACATTAGGTGCTTTAAAAAACAGTTTCAATCAGTATTAACTCAGTTGTCCCTTTGTAAAGTTATGACTGGAAATCCTTCAAATGCATTAAAGTTTGGTAAGGCAAGATTGCTAGATTCAAATTATTTTTACAGATTACTGCTGATGAAATTCCTTGAAAAACCCCTACTTTTTAAATACAAGTAATAGCAGAAGGGAATGACAAGATTCACAGTAAAAATACGCTAACATCGAAGTGATTTTGTGAGATGAAACATTTTACAGTTTTTTTAAATCATAATTTCAACTTTATGAAATTAAGATGACAAATTAGCAAAATAAATAGTATTCCAACAGTTATGTGCACCAGATCTGTCACTGTACCCACCAAGTCAAACTAGCATCACAGTTGGGCTAACTCAATCCCTTATCTTTAAAAACAGGTAGATAAATAAGGTGGCATGCAATTTAACATGCAAAAATATTTTCAAGTGCAACTTTAAAAACAGGTGTTCTTTCCTACTGTAACAAGTTTTTAAGAATTAAGTGAATTTCCTGGGTTGCCTCAACTTTTTGATATTAGAATGTGATCTAGGAGAAGGAACTGACTTTTGGTTATTTGCACTCATGACAGACTTTCAGCATTCAAGAGAGACTCACTGGTTTGCAAGCCCAAACCAAAGTATTTCACTTTGGTCTCACTGCTACCTCTACTCAGTCCTTACTGACTACAATATTTCAGCTTGAAAACTGATCTGGAAGATCAGTGTGCTTTTCTCTGTTCGCACTGACCTCAAACTCTGTAGTTCAGTTCAGCACAATGCGGTCTATCAGCTTGCTAAAAGCTTTTCTGACCTAATTTGCCTTTCTCACCAGGAAAAGCTCCTTAGAGACAGCACTCAACACGTAAGCATATAACTCTGAGTTATGATCTGAAGAATAATTGCATCCTTTTCTCTAAATGTATTTGCTGAAGCTTATACAAAAAAAAACAAACCGTAGAGTGCTTAGATGCAGTTGGTATCATAGTTTTTTCTTCTTGGTTCTTGGCCTTTGATCGAGTAATCCTCCCGGAGAAAGCAGGAGCTGCCTGGAAACATCCCCAAGGAAAGAAGAGTTAACATACTCCTTTTCGGCACTGTTACAGGAGGCAAGAAGCCTAGGTGTGAAAAGCAACGTGGCAACACACAGAGTCAAAATGGGTCAAGTGTGTAATTTGAATAGCTTTCTAAGTCAGGTGGACTAAATAGGAACAGTTACCCATTCTAAAATAACTTAGCTGATTCATCTGTGGATGAACCATTCCAGTTTTTGAACTGAGAACACCGTCATAAATACAAAAAATCAACATATCACCTGTACTATTTCCTGCTTTGTTTCAAAAAACTGAGCCAAAATACTCCTTGATTGTTCCTTCTTATTTAAAACAAATGTATAAAGTATTTACAAAACAAACTGGTTATTTTTGCATAACAGACACATTTTTGTATACAAACAGAAATTTTAATATAATATACTACACGGACTTAATTTAGGCATTTAATATTTCTATTATTACCTTCTCTCTTGGCTTCACTGTCACAGGATCTTCGGGTACATGCGAAAGAAATCCCGGCGCAGTTGGTCTATACAACCCAACTTTAAACACACCCTTTTTCGCTTTCTCTCTTTGCTCTCTCAGTTTTCGAAGTTCTTTTTCTTCTTTATAGCGCTGGAGCATCTCCTTGCGTTCATTAATCCTCTTGGTGGCTGCATTTGTGGATTGTTCTGTAGGAAAGATAGAAGACAGACATGTTACAAAATCTTGAAGATACTTTTCAGCCAACAATAAGTCAGAAAATTTCAAAAGAAGAGGAACATACTGAGCCAAAGAGCAGAAGTCTGGATCTGTGCCTGCAAGTTTCAGTTAAAATCTTACAATGCAAATGCATGTGACCTATTAGTAGCTTGCTAAAAGCTTAAATTCTCTTAATTGTTTTAACCCTTCCCACTAAAAGAGTATTCAATGGTAAATTTCAACTTGCAAATACACCTCCCCAAATCTGCACCTGAGGGATGCTGTAATTTAATATCCATTTTACAGGGTACAGGCTGTTCCTGAAGGGTTACTAGTATTCAAAGAATATATCAAAGAATTCTCTTAATATTTTTAAAGATTAACTTAATTCCTTAGACCATAAGCATCCAGGACAGCCAGGGAGGTAGAATTCAGTGTACGCGGGCTGTTTTCTGGGAGGAAAGACAAGTCATCAAAAAGTAGCAATTTAAAAAATAAAATTATACTATGCATTTACCCGTTTATAATGAGTGTTTAATTATAGTATACAATTACCCATTTCTAAGCATACTGTAAGCACAGGACAGACACCAGTTATGTTAAAAAAGGTCTTAGATCAGGGTTCTTCATTTCTGACTGATAAAGCAATCATTAAGAGACTTCCCATTGAAGATTAATAGCAAAACATATTCTTCCTTTATGCAGACAAATCAGACCAAAGCCTCATTCATCCCACCAGAGCAGTGAGGAGGATAAAGCTCTATTAAGACCTTATTTTCTTGATTTTTCTTAACAATTAAAGAACTGTTTTTAAATCTTACACCTCTTCTTCAAATCAAAATGTTGACCACAGTTAGGTTCCTGGGATAATGTTACTATATCTACTTAAAAGACATTTGTAACAATTTTTTTAAAAAAGCTTTATAACAAGTCTTTACTTACTCTGTTTTACACTGCTGTTCTCCTGAGAGCACGTTTCGTCGAGCTGAGACATTCCCCTCTCTTTGGAGAGCTGAACATTGACATCTACCAATCCAAACTGCCTCCCCTTTTCAAACAGCTTGTGCCTGTTCTCCTTTTGAAGCATTGATTTTCTGCGTGCAACTTTTGTTCTGAGGGCTTCTGTACTCAAATCCTTTTTGTATCGACTGGCAAACTGGGAGGTAGCAGCCATCTTGATGACCCTGGACAAAAATCATGACAATTAGGAAAAAAGCTGTCTTATTTTTTGCCCTTTTCATTAGAGTTTGCATGGTGCAACAAAGCAAGCCCTAGGTTCTTCGTTTCTGTATGTGTACCAGAGAAAACACAAATGACCATTTCAGTAATGACTCTTCATTATTTCTCTTTATTTTATGCATTCAAGGGGCAAGTTTGTTTGTTAAGCAGTCAACAGAAAGAATTAGTAGGGGACACTGTGTCACTGCCAAGGATTGTCCTGCTGGTCTGTCTGCACCACAGATGTTTTCCACATTACTGAGACAAGCAGTAAATGACCAGGCTGTAGGACAATACTTGGAAGCAACATCGCCACGGAGCGTTTAGATTATACCCTATCTGACGGCAAGGCATTTTTGTCAAGCATCAGAACACTTGGCACCGCTTCCCAACCGAGTTTCCAGGATGCAACCGCAATACAATAGCGTTTATTTCCAGCAGGATTTCTCCCTACTTTTTTAACCGGAGGAAGACTTGATGGAAACATCGGTCGGTCTGTACGTGCTGTGCTAGCAGCCATGTAAAAGGCTCCATCCCCTGCACCTCGCCTGTCTTGTCGAGGGTTTTCATCCTTTCTTCCTAGAGAGAGGTCAGGACCAGTTCTTGCAATTTGCCTTACTCTGCTGCCTCAGCCAAGGTCTTTTAGAAATTTCACCTTCCATTACTTACAGAAAACAGCTTTGCAGTAAGGAGAGTGGTAGAGCTAAACTAAACAGCCAACAGTTACTCATTTACCAGTAAACTGGTGATTTACTGAGGTTCTTAATTTCAAGGTAGCGAGCTTTGGTCAAGCTAAAGGGATCATCAGTGAACCAAGCGGAAAAGATCAGCCCTGGCTATGGGCGTACAAGATTTCTCAACGTCGATCCCACCCCTTCTCCACTTGCTACCAGTATCTCAAGCCAAAAACACCACCAGCAGCCTAAGTGAAAAACCCAAATGTCAGAAAAGTACCAAAATAAACAGAAAGAGTGCAGAAATAAATAAAAACATACTCTTAAACTGTATATACTTATGGAAAAAGCAAGCAAGGAGAGAATCTGAGCTATCACGAATCTGTTCAGATACCATCGCTGCTGGCAGCAGCAGCTCCTCCTGCCCCGGTTCACGGCAGCATTCACGCAGGGAGTAACTTGCAGAGCACCAGCAGTACCTGCACAACCATCTGGAAGTGCTTGGAATAGATACTGGAGACAACGTATGAGTCAGAAACCCAAATGGGGATATTTTGCTTTTTTTTCTCCAATACCTTCAGTGCTGCAGGAGAGCAAAGCGGTCCACGGACGTGTAAATGAGCAAATGGGAATAAAAAGCAAAATTTAGCTTAAAGCACTCAAATCAAAGACTCTGGATCTCTTGCACATAATCCTGGAAGAGCTGGTGTATGTCAGTGCCACCTGATTTGTGAACATCTAAACTTTCATCCTGCATCTTGCATTCCAACTTTCAGAAAGTGATTAAAGATGCCAGTTGGTTAATATTGATTGCAAACGACCAGACCAACTCTACTGTAGTTCAGAGGTCTATTGCCTTGCTTTACATGTGAGTGATTAAGGAAGGCTGAGTCATGAGCGTCTCCAATAATCATTTTTGAAGTGATCTTGTCAGTAATTCCCATGGTGTTACAGAAAGCCGTGAAGAAAACAGTGGGAATGCATCTCTGCTATAAACCTCCTAGAAGAGGCAGGGTTTTTGAGTTCAGTGGATGAAAATCATTCCTAAAACCAGCTAGCATCAACTTTCTATACCCATCCTTTGTGGACTTGCAGAACTAATCCCCTAAATTTACCGTAAGGACTTTGTGCCAGGGGAGGTTTGGATTGGATATTAGGAAAAAATTCTTCACCAAAAGGGCTGTCAAGCACTGGAACAGGTTGCCCAGGGAAGTGGTTGAGTCATCATCCCTGGAGCTGTTTAAAATACACGTAGAAGCGGTGCTGAGGGAAATGGTTAGTGATGGAGCTGGCAGTGTTAGGTTTATGACTGGACTTGATCTTCAGGGTCTTTTCCAACCTAAAGGATTCTATGATTCTAAGTACAACAGTCCTTTCAGAGCGCATGCACAATTTTTCAGTCAGTGCCTTGATGGAGAGTAACATATCCTATATCCACAGAATACACATTGTTATCTATCAGGCAAGCTTACAGAAAGCTGCATTTGCCTTAAACGCTGATAAATATTTAACAAACGTAAAGGATTTTTACGCTCTACCTTCTACTTTGAACAATACATTCCTAGTTATTGTAGTATAAGCCCACTTAGGGCCTTCCCCCATGAATAAGCTGCAAGAGCAAGTGATCCACCTTTCCATAAGTCATCCTACAGAAGAACTCATCTGAAACTTGAAGAAGGCAAATGTAATATAAGCAGAGATACAGAGAGAGCTTCCCCATAATAAAGGTATTATCAACTCACATCCCAAGTCGGCAAAAGCAAGAAGTTTTTACACTGAGGGTGGTGGAACACTGGCCCAGGTTGCCCAGAGAGGTGGTGGATGCCCCATCCCTGGAAACATTCCAGGCCAGGTTGGCCGGGGCTCTGAGCAACCTGATCCGGTTGGAGCTGTCCCTGCTCCTTGCAGGGGGGGTTGGACTGGGTGGGCTTTGAAGGTCCCTTCCCACCCAAACCATTCTGTGATTCTATGATCCCTCTGGGCTGATTAAAAATGTATGGCATGCTCAATGTCCTAAACACCTCTTTAAGGCCAAATCTACCCATCTCCACTTCTTTCCCGGTTATGGTTTCTGAGTAGTACCTTGCCCAAACAGGAGCCCAGAAAGTTAACTGGAATTTAAATCGGCATAAATTCAAGTAAAGACTAGCAGCAGGCAAGGGACAAAGGGCTTAAATAAGAGGGAAGACTTGGGATTTGCTAGCGTTTACTACCAAAAGTAAAGATGAAAGTTTATAGGGCTGATTTTCATGAAAAAAAACCCACTTTTGACCAGCAACACCACAGGAACCGAAGGAGTCACACGGGCATGAAAACACTGAGGTCGACAGTTCACATTTTTAGCCCGAACAGCGCCAAAGCAGAGCAGGAGCAGCAAGCACGGCTGTTTCTAAAGCAGGAGCCCGGGCAGTTCAGGGACCGAGTAAGGCTGTGCTTTCGAGAGGCTCCCCACCGCGGCCCCGCGGGTTTTTCCCCCTCAGCCCCTTCCCCGCGCTCCCAAGGGCGGCTCCGAGCGGCGGCACCGCTGCCAGACCCCGAGGACGAAGCCCCCCAAGCCCCGCCATACCTGCGCCGACACCTCCTCAACCCCGCAGCGCGGCCCGCCTCGGCTCACTTTCAAATCTCACCTGGCAACGCTCATTGGCCAGTCCCGGCACGCCCGCAAGCTCTCATTGGTCCGCTCACGGCCGACCGTTGATGGGCAGAGCCGAAATCCCGGAGCGGGCTGTTTATTGGTGGTCCGTGATGGCTCCGCTTGATACTCATTGGCTGCGCTGAGCAGTTCTTCTCTCGGACTTGCCGCTCATTGGCCGGCGTGGTGTGGGAGGCGAGGCTCGCTGGGCGCGGAGGGCTGTGAAGGTGCCCGGCGCCTCCCGCCGCTCTAAGATGGCGGCGGGGTTGCCTGGCCGCGGGCCGGTGTCCCCATGTCCCGTAGGGACCCGGGAGCAGGGCGAATGGGCCCATGGGCCTCCCACCGCCCGGGCAGGCGCCGAAGCCGGGTTCACAGAGGCTTTAAAGGGCCTGGGGTTGTGCCGAGGTTTGCTGCGCCTTCATTCCCTTCTCTGTTTGCATGGTACCGACCCTGCGGTGTGCTGGCATGGATTGCGTTTAACGCGATTCTCACCTGCAAGGCAGTTTGTTTATAAAAATGTGCAAAATTACACTGCAAAAAATGCTAATGAAGAGAGCAGCCGCCTGGTGGCACTGCAAAAATGGAGACGGTATTGGAGACCAGAGTGGTGCCAACCTGCTGAGCAGCAGGCATGATGGTAAATGGTGGAGGACAACCATACCTGGACAACAGCCTAAAAATGCAGGACCTCCATACGGTGTGACAGAAAAATGTCAGTACATTTTAATATAAACACGATTACAGTGAAGGAAGACAGGAGCAAGTGGATTAAAGACCATTTGGTCAGAGCGCAGAGCTGTTCCCCACAGTAGTGATCAGTCTTGCGTCACTGGAGAGTGGCTCGGCGCATCGTGGATCGTAGCAGTCGTAGAAATGTCACCCCTAGTCCCCCTGCCAGGGGTTACAGCAAAGATTCGCAGTCTTCGAACATCCAGAGTAATCCTAAAATCATTAATTTACTATGGGATAATAAAAGATTAGTATGGAGGTTATTGACTGCTGCCAGGTTGCCCAATGGTATGAAGAAGATCCAATTAAACAGCAGAGCTACAGGAGTTCATATTTGTAGACTCTGCCCAGAGTCCAATTCAATGCAGTCCTCAGTGTTTGCTGGTTTTTGTTACTCCCCTTTTTCTCCCAAATCAGTGGAATTTGAGGGCATTCAGCAGTTCTATCTTACGATACCAGGATATAATCCAGTGATGTGAGTCATGCTGAACCACAAGTTTTAGGGAAAAAATGAGTTTAGAAGTGTCTTCCTTCCAACCAAAGATATTTTTTTTCTTAGCGTGTACCTACATCTGAAGGATTCCTTCATGCTGAAACAATATTTGTTTGCTCCTCGGAGCATCTAGACTGGCCCA
>JAAGAY010133447.1:0-20756 GCA_011801015.1 Ardeotis arabs
CAGAAGTAAGACCCTGGGATGTACTTCAGACCACGTGTCTGCAGGTTAGTTTATATACAAGCTTTCGGCTTCAGCATCTGGCTTTGAATGGAGCCCTACTGTGACCCACAGGAGTGCCTCAACAGTGGAGCTGCTGGTAACTCTGGTATCGCCCTTGAATTTCATGTTGAAAATGTAGAGACCTCCCTTTTTGTTTTATTCCAGAATCAATAGAAAACAAATCCACACTTTTAGTGAAATAAATTCACCTAGAGAAAAAAGGCCCTACATACCAGCCATTGTTGTGTGAGAGCATCCTCCTGCACAGCTTTTACCCTTTCAAATATTTTTTTTTATTGCTTGAATCTAATTGAATATCCATCTCATTTCAAATAACATTAAAAAATATATCTCTCTTCTTTTGCTTAAACCTCTTTTCTCCATTTATTATTCAATTCAGTTGGATAATTGCATTCCTTAATGTCATTACTCTTTATTTTTCCCCATTTTTTTTTACACAGAGAGATTGCAGGCCTGAATCTGATCTTTGGTGAAGCTGGTAAAGTAATCTGAAATCGCTGGATTTGTTCCAGTTTTTGCTGTAGCGTAATATAAATCAGAACCTACCCTATTTGTTTTATCCTTAGTTTGAGGTTTGTGTTATCAGCAGTAAATTATGACTGCTTCTAACTTCAGGATGGTGTTGCGTAAAGACACACACACAAATTCTGGTTATTGTTCACTTATGGATTTCCCAATTTGGGATGGGAAACATAAGTTTGGTTAAAATCTCAGAATAGAGCCCTGTGTGTTGTGGAAGGGACCTTTAAAGATCATCTAGTTCCAGCCCCCCTGCCATGGACAGGGACATCTTTCAGTAGACTGGGTTGCTCAAAGCCCCATCCAACGTGGCCTTAAACACTTCCAGGGATGGGGCATCTGCAACCTCTCTCGGCAGCCTCTTCTGGTGCCTCACCACCTTCATCATAAAAAATTTCTTCCTTATGTCATATCTAAATCTACCCTCTTTCAGTTTAAAACTGTTACCCTTTGTCCTGTCACTACAGACTTCAGTACTGGGGATTTCCTCAACCCAGGTGCAGGCAGCACTTGGCCTGGTTGAACTTAATGAGGTTTGCATGGGCCCACTCCTCAAGTCTATCAAGGTCCCTCTGGATGGCATCTCATCCCTCAAGTGTATCAGCTGCACCACTCAGCTTGGTGTCACCTGCTATTGAAGCACTGCCATTGGGCAAGGACATTTTCATTGTAGCCTGTGGTCGTGGTTTTGATGGGAAAATTCCTCTTCTTTTCCACACAGACTGTTCCTTGAGTACTTATTTCACTGGGGCTTTGAGTATGAGATTGTTGTGTTTTTTGTGTGTGAAAGACAGGCTGTGGTTCCAGATCTCTTCTTCTGTGACACAATAAGTGTATTTGAAGGAATGAAGCATCTGTGTGGCTTGATAGCCTGCTTTTATCACTCCTTCATGCTGACATTAGTAGAGAAAAGGCAGTGTCAGAAGTAGCCTGAGGAGAAAGGAACAATGATAGGACGAGGGGTAGTGGTTGTAAAATAGAGAGAGGTAGATTCAGATTAAGTATTAGGAAAAAAATGTTTTACAATGAGGGTGGTAGAACACTGGAACAGGTTCCCCAGAGAGGTCGTTGATGCCCGATCCCTGGAAACATTCAAGGCCAGGTTGGATGGGGCTCTGAGCAACCTGATCTGGTTGGAGATGTCCCTGCTCCTTGCAGGGAGGTTGGACTAGATGGCCTTTAAAGGTCCTTTCCAACCCAAACCATTCTATGATTCTATGATTCTATGCTAGGAGTTGTCAGGAGTTACAGTTATTATCAGCACACAGCTGGAAATTTGACAAACAGCCTGCTCAAAAATAACATGAAAATTGTTCTGTTCTTGAAGATCATACACATAGTTCTGTGCTTTCCCCTGCATTTAATTGTTCTGGGGTTTGTTACCCCTATATATGTATGTATGTATGTTGGAGTCTGTACAGTGTTTAATGTACCGTTTATAGATTTGTATTGTATCAAAGATTGCAAAGACTCCCACCGCACTTGCCTGCTCAGTGCCTGGATTTCACATGTAGTCCCCAGGAGTCAGCACGTTCCTGTGGGAGCCTGTGGGCTGGGAGTGGGCAGAGGGGTGGGGATGAAGCACAGCTTTCATTCCAACCTAATGAGTGCCTGCCAGCACAGCTGAGCTGGCACAGTGAGTGTTGTCATTTGCTTCTGGCATAGTCCTCACGACTCATTCCCGTTTCCCAGAACCAGGGAAGTGCAAGAAAAACATGCACCATACAAGGGGAGTCATTTAATGCACAGACCTCCCGAGTCTGCAGAGATACTGGTTGAGTACCCCCTTCAGGTTATGCAGGATTACCGGGAAAACAAGGGCGTGAACATCGGCAGGTGTCAAGGCAGCCAAAATACACTGAGATAAGTTGGGGTAGCCCTGTTCAGTTAGGTGCCTGTGCCCAGGGATGTAAGATGAATCTCTGCACTCCTGGAGTCAGTGAGGGGAGGGAGGTGACCGCACATCTTCTCCAAATGATCCTTTGGATGAGCCCTTTTTCTCTCACCTACCCATGGAGGGAATTTAGTAAAACTAGTCAGCTACTGTGCCTACCAAATTTAGGCAGTATGACTGTCCCATTTTCCCCTAACTGTTTCACAGAATTGCTGGGGTTGGAGGGGACCTCTGGTGATGCTCCAACCCCCTGCTCCAACAGGGTCAGCTAGAGATGGTTGCTCAGAGCTATATGCAGTGGGTTCTGGGTATCTCCAAGGATGGAAACTCCACAGCCCCTCTGGGTAACCTCTTCCAGTGTCTGATCACCTGCACAGTAAAAAAATATTTTCTTACATTCAGACAGAATTTCCTGAATTTCAGTTTGTGCCCAGTGGCTCTTGTCTTTCTGGCCACCCCTCAGAGGAGACTGGCTCTGCCATCTTCATTCCCCCCATTGAGTATTTAGACACACATTGATGAGACCTTCTGAGCCTTCTCATCTCCAGGCTGACCAGTCCCAGCTCTCTCAGCCTTTCCTTGCATGACAGATGCTCCAGTTCCTTCATCACCTTTATGGCCCTTTGCTGGACTCACTCCAGTGAGCCCATGTCTGTCTGGTACGGGGAGCCCAGCGCTGGATCCAGCACTGCAGAGGTGTCTCACTGGTGCTGCGCAGCAAGGGGAATCACCTCCCTCAACCTGCTGGTAACACTTTTCCGAATGCAGCTTGAAAAGAAAATGGTTTTATATAAGTGGGTTTAAGGAAAACAAGCAAAAGACACAGAACTGGGTTTTGAGGGACATGGTTGGACATTGTTGATGCTTTCTTTTTAACGGAATTTGGGTCTTTTTTCAGCACAAATACAAAATCTTCTGCAGCACTCAGTCTACTTTTCCTTAGGAAAGGCCCGAGTTACATTTGTTTGCACTTGATCTCTTTGGACATTGAACGCTTGCCAAGGAGGCCAAAGGGGAACGGACACGAGGGGAAAGAGAAAGCAAGTGGGAAGGGAGCTGTGTTAGCAACAGTTTGGGGCTGGTTTCAGATCATTAAACAACAAAGGATCTTCCGTAAGTCATGTTTTGCTCTTGAACTTGTCACTTTTTTTTTTCTTCTTAGGTCTTTAATAGAATTTTGGTTTGTGGAACTGTGCTCACACTGGCAGTTTAGTACTGGAAAGCCAAGGGGGAGAGGCAGACCTGATAAACCTGTGCAGGAATTGCTGTAAAATATTCCAGGGAAAAAACCCTACCATTGGCCAGGAGGTTTGGATGATAATCGCCTGGAGAGCAGAGAGCTTTTGAAACAGCAGAAGCATGTGCGGGACATGCGATGGGAGTGCAGGAAAGATATAAACACAGAAAAACTATTTTAAGACCAGGTATGGTCTCAAAACTGGAGGAACAGTCTTCCTCATCCTGCATGTTACCTGCAAAACCCCCAGTAAATCATATTTTGCTAAACTGTGCAGCTGTGTCATTTTAGAGTAACGTTCAGCTGCTGCCGCAGCCCTTTCCTGCTTCCCGGGCCAGCTGGCGTGGGCCTCCTGAGGTCCAGCAGGGCAAAGAGCTGGCAAATCCATCCTCATGTTGTCCCTGCCTGCTGCTGGCACAACCCAGGCTGCTTCAGGTTGAGGATACGTTATTTAAAAAGAATTCCATCTTTTGTATCTGACCTTCCTATGGACCTGTAAAAGCAGTAATTAAGGTGTGGCTTAATGAAGTCCTGAAGTACTACTGTACTAAGCATTTTGGAAAAGGTAGTTTCTCTGGGTAGCTGACGATCTCTTTGCAGCATTTGAGCCAAGAGGATGTCTTTTTAAACTCAGCCTTCATTGCTGTCGCTGCTTGTGGCACAGCAGTAGAGTTTTAAGGGTTTTTCTTGATCTCTAATCTGGATTGTGTTGCCCTTGCTAATATTAATAACCATTCTCCTGCCAGAGTAATCTCATTGGGAACAGACTTGACACCTTTACTGATGCCAAGTGCCACTCATGTACTTAATTCCTTGTCTGTCGTGAATCTCTCCCCCACTATGGTTTGAAATCAAAGCATGTGGCTTTTTTGTTTGGTTTTCTCTCTTTCATGATTTTTCCCAATCAGAAAATGCAACAGAAGATTAATAACAGTGCTTGGATTGTCACATTGCATGGTTGGAAACATAGAAGTTGGAAGCAAATTTATAGTTTAAAAGAATAAAATTCACTAAACAAAGAACTTGCAGAGTGACCTTTCCTCCTCCTGAAAACTTAGTGATTGTACAGCTGTTCTCTCCTGTCTTTTCCTAATGCATATTCACAGAATTTCACAAGGAAAAAACATGTTTGGGAAACCATGATTATAAGTTAATTAAAAATAGTTTTCATTTTAGAAATAAAATGTGTTGGCAGTGACATACTCATTGCTAATAGGTGATTGTACTTTTTCAATAATAATAAGAGATTGAATGAAACTTTAGAAGATGTTAGAATATGATTAACTAGATAATCTATGTATTTGAGTTTTTATTCCCAAATAAGCCGGATCTCCCAGAGCCAGAAGTGTGAGTTTATATTTGATAATTATATGAGACTCTTGAGCTTTCTTGCACATTGTAATTCAATTCCATAAGAAAATAACTTTTAAAACGAGAAGAAAGAATGACGGCCTCTAATTGCAGGAAGGCATTGTGACCAGCTTGGTCAGCTTGTTCAGTCTCTCATCTCAAACAGAGCCAGGCATCTTACGCACCGCACTGTGCTGGAGCAGCAAATACGAGTACAGAACCTCACAGTCCCAAATTATACCGTCCTCAAATACCAGTTTGGTTCTGTGGAACAAATAGGTACTGAAAGTGTTTATCAAGATGTCAGCTGTGTACTAGAGGATATTATATGGTGAGGTACGTTAGGGATGGCTGGAAGGTGTTTGGGACTTCTGAGACAACCTGTGGCAGAACAAGCAGCTGACCGAAACTAGGGACCTGTATCACAGAGGCAGAAAACTGGTGTCTTGTTTCTCTGAATCTGATGATAGAAGAGTTTATGTGTGGATATGTTTGTCCAGCTCTTTATTCATGTATTCTTAAATACATGTAGACCCACTCCATTTTCTATAGTGTTTTGCGTCCACATTACTGAAAACAACACAGCTCACTTTGGAAGATGGTGCTGAGATTCACGGTTCTGTCTGCCGCCATCTCTGTGTAGTGCCAGGTCCAAGGGCTGTACGCTAACATGATAAATATAGAAAAGTTGCTATTGCAGAAAATTAGTCAAAATCACCCGATCTTTGCCTATTGAAGATGCTTTTTTCATGTGTAAGTGTCATTGAGTTAAATATTAATGGGGATAAGAATCCAGGTGAAAAAAGTCAAGTAAAAGCACACTTAGCTAAATTAAGAGAGCCAGAAGATGCCTTATGAATCTACCTGAGGTAGTTAGTATAATTGCTGATAATCTTTAAGGGTCCTCTGGGTCCTAAGCAAAGCACCTTATGACTGCAAAGGATAACACAATTTAAAGGAGAAAAAAGAAAAAAGGATAAATAAACAGACCTCTTAAAGATTAGAACAAATAAAACCGTCTATTGTTTCGCTTAAAAGGCATCTGGGTTGGAGCTAGAGAAATAACTGTATTAGTATACTTTAGTATACTATGGGATTTAAATTCAGATTATGCCAAATTAGGTCAATGTCATACATGAGAAGATGAGGACTTCAAAGATAAAGCTGGGGCAATTGTTCTAAGTACTATAAATCGCAAATCCATCATTTAGGCAAAATGGCTAATTTCTGGGACATCTGTGTATACAATTAGGCCTGTGGCAATTAATGGAAAGGTTGAACTCTCTCATATTTGCGCTCAGTTTACCAAAATGTGTGGATGGGAGCTTGTGCTGTGCATGGTAAAGCAGTGTGCTGCCCTTGATTAACAGCTGTATGAGTCCTTGCAGCTGGTTCTTGTAGTTCAGAGAAGATGCAGGGCCTCAAGCAAGAAAGCCCTGTGGCGTCTTGCAGTGTTGGTAGAGGAGGGATGTGCAGAGTCTGGGGAAGGAGAATCTGCTTGCTGGAAGCACCCGAAGAAATGGTGGGCCACTTCCATGTCCAGTTACATCTGTACACAGCGCAATGCACTTGTCTTAACAGCTGTGTCCTGAAGGTGTTGAAGCATTTCTGGATGGAGTTTCTAGCCCAATGGGTTGAGCATTTTGTACTTTCTGATGACAGAATTCCCCAACTTTGTACCAGCCAAATGCTTTCACAAAAGACACCTTTCTTCTCAGTGTCAGGGGTGTTTGTGCGGCCAAGTTGTGTGCTCTTGTGGCAAAAGAGTTTGCCGGCAGCCCTGGTTTTTCTGGTGGGCTAGAGGCTGGGGAAGGGAATGAGGACAGACTGAGGAGAACCATGGCCAAAGGGGAGAGGGACCATGAGATGTTTCAGGAAGAGGCCTGGTGCCACTGCTAGTATGGCAGTAGAGGATGTGTTGGCTACATATAGACTAGGAGGAATGGTTAACTTTGCGTCTGCTCAAGGAAGGTTCCGATAAAGGAAGTTAAAAAATATATTGATTCATTGAAACAGCGGAAAGTATGTCCTTCTAAGGAGAAAAGAACTTCTCCTTTGAGATAGGAGAAGATGTCAAAAGCAATGGATCAATATCAGGAATGGGTGGTAATATGGACTAGAGATCAATGCGTTCAATGTGGTGCTGTCATTAGAGGTAGATGCTGTACTGGGAGATAAAAGTGGAAATGCTAAGCTAGGCTCAGGAAAGAAATTATTCACGGCTTTGCGGTTCTGTACAGGACAACTTAAGTACTGTTTGTCATCTGATTAAAAAATAACTGAAAGACATCTCCTGTCGTGAAACAAACTGTAGTAGAATGGGAAAAAGTTAAGGAAAAGGGTTTCTCAAAAATACATGAAAGGACATGTTTGGTCAAAGGTCAAAGGACCTGGAAATATCTCAAGGGCCAACATGAATAGTACTAAAATTACTGTATTTATCTCTACACACATGCATATTTTGTATTTCTGTGTGTTTTATATACAATATATATATATTGTATACAAAATGTGTATATATATATATATAGTATACAAAATATATATAACAATTGTAGTGGATATCTCCAGAGTTAATAGTGATGAAATATAAACCATCTATTGTGTATCAACCATACAGCAAATATGTACATATACTTGTATTTCCAGTTTGGTTTCATCATTTTTTGAGACCAAGTGTGTGGACTAGCACATTGCTCCCTCCCAGTGGATCATCTAGTGCTGTGCCATTACAAGCCTGTCTGACCACAGCCTTGTACCTGTGAGGAGTAGCTGCTAACATGAGTGTCATCTCAGAAAAGATTTTCAAGACAAACATAAAAAGAAATTCTGTGGACATTCCTGAATCTGCGAAAAATTTTTGTTAAATTCAAAGAAAAGATTATGTCATCTTTTTCAGCCTTAGTGTAAAGAAAAGCTAGAAATTACCTAATCTGAAGGCAAATGAGCAGTCTATCTCCAGGCCTTAAGACTGGTAACTGAAAGAAGAGTGTTGTCTTTTTCACCATTTTCAGCCTCTAATATTCAAGCATAGCTTAGGTTCCTGTTCACTAGCAAATCCATGAAGTTGCGTTTGGCTAAAAGCAGCAGTGAGTACAAAACAAGTGATACATTCAAGCTTTGTTGTTAATTCCAGTACAAAATGTTCACAGCAACTTGGCTAATTGTATTAATTTATTTCTTCTTAAGGCATAATGGGGAAACAGAATAGCAAGCTGGCTCCTGAGGTGATGGAGGATCTGGTGAAGAGCACGGAGTTCAATGAACACGAGCTAAAACAGTGGTACAAAGGATTTCTAAAGGACTGTCCGAGTGGTAGACTGAACCTTGAAGAGTTTCAGCAGCTCTACGTAAAAGTAAGTTATTTATTAATTTCCCATTATATGGCTGTAGGAAAGGTTGCAAAGTAACATAAAGCAAACATGCAGTCAAGAGCTGCCATTCATTTAGACTAAGGAATGCCTTTGCTAGGAGAAGCAATGGTGAATACAGGAAGATAAATGGCAAGTGCAGCCCTCATCATGCCAGTGATTCTTATAGCTAGAGTGACCTGAACCAAAAGTTTAGAAAAAACCTTGTGGTTGACTCACAAGGAATATATGCTCTCCGCACTTTGTAATTTATAGGCCTCTTTCACCTTCAAAGAGTGCTTGTGGTCCTGTTCAATAAACCGCGCTGTACCCGTATAGTACCACTGGAATATAAACCCTGTGATTGCTGGACCTGCTCATATAAAAGACTTTCAACAAAAGTGGTGAAGTTTCATGGCTCTATGTCCTGTGGATAAATTATGCGCTGTGCACAAAGGATTTCTTTCTCTAAATTTTAAGTACTGTCTTCCTTTTTTCCCTACTGTCTCTTTGCTCTTGTTATATAGGAAAGGAAAACCAGGCTGCTTGGTTTATTTTCTTCTTATTTTTCATTATTTTATCAAGTTCAATGTAGTCTTTTCCTTACATTTATTATGCATTTATTCTGTAACAAGAAGAGCATGGGGGCAGCATAAGAAGTGTATTCATGTTATAAAGATAATTATATTTTAATTCAGAATCGAGTGTCTGCCTACAGGTCAGAGGCTTCAAAGTAATTTTAATTAGGAAAAATATTGGATAGTGTTGATGAAGAGTACGATCAGAACAGTTCAAAAATACAATGTGAGGCTGAATAAAAATAAAAAAGCCTTTCAAATGCAAGTAGTTAATACTGAGCTCACTGACTTCTCCAGACAAGTGGGACTATCTGTCTCTTGCCTTAAATACATGCTACAGTCCTTTCCTGAATTTATTCAGCCTTGAACCAGATCACTCTGCAAATTATTATGTAGCCCCTCTTTCAGTCTAATGAATGGTCTAACAAAAACTGCTAACTCCAGCTTACATAAATAAGCTTCTGTCTTCATATTTTAATATTTATGGCTCAAGATGTTACCTCACAATCCTTTTCTTCAGAAACGACTGATTTTGTAATAATTGTTATTTTAAGATGAAAGAATTTTTACTGCCTCAGGTATTGTGCTTGTTATTGACAGATAATTTATAGCTTCCATTTTAAATAGTACTCGGTGCACACCTACCAAGATCAGACATCTAATCATTTCTCTTGCGTGTTTCTCAGGCAAGTAAGTGGTCTTTACAAAATATGGGCTCCAAATAAAGTATGTGAAGTGCTTAACTCTTTATAAATCATTACTTTCTTTTTGACACATTACAATAAAGGGATTAATTTTTTTTTATGATTTTGTGTGTTGGGGGGGGGGATATTTTCTGACAATAGTTCAAAGCTGTTAGGACTTCCTTCAAAGGGGTGTTTGAAGTACTCACAGATATTTCATAAGATACTTTACTCATGAAGAAATATCAGAGAGTAAATTCAGTATTTTGTATACAAAAATGGGAGTGCAACGTGAAGAGCACAGCAGTATTTTGCTGTTGAAATTTGGAGACAGCTCTGTAGTCTTACTAAGCTGCAATGTCTGGCTTTTATTTTTATGGCCCTGTATATTTTTAGATATGCACATCAAATAAGATTGTCTCCCTTGCTTTGGTATGGGTTATGGGTTTTGAGATCTGCTCTGTAATGGTACTGCCATGTATTTAGTCTATTTTATTGTCTTACTATATATAATGTCTATATACAGGGCGAAATACTAATTTTGCAGAGGAGAAATACAATTAGCTGTAGTAAATCCAGAGCTTTGCTTCTCCTGTCACAGAAATGCTTGTAAAATCATGGCCCTGGGCTCTCTGAGGAGCTAATAGTCTGAGTGCTGTCAGTGGTGGCGACTTCTCCTGTGTAGGACGTTCTGCCCACCCCGGCTGCTGGCTGCAGACAAAACCCCAGATACAATCTTTCCAGGAGGAGCCACCAGTAGGAGACCCAAATCATTATGATTACATTAACAGTATTTTAGTTCCTTTAATGCATATTCAGGGTGCAAATGCGTGAAGTGTGTATTGATTATTAATTCCTCTGTGTGAACTTAGAGTTGGGAGGGATGACATTTTATCTGTTGGACTGAACTGGATTTTATCGAAGAAGATTACCATAAATAAATATATTTGGAAAAGAAATACAAGACATACCTTCAGTTCAGATTTACTTTTTCTTAAGATGACACTGTTTCTTTGTTCAGGAGAGTTCTGTGGTGCACTTTTCCTGTGATTGATAAAAGGGTGTTGGTCACCTGACTAAGATGCAAAGAAAGCTCTTGTTTTCTTTTACTCACACACAACAGAAAATATCCTGAACTTCAGGAGCAGAAACATTTTGTGTTATATTGGGAGCATTATTTTAAGGTGAATTTCCTTATTATCTCCACTTCTGCTCTTCCATCATAATTACAGTGGGATGCACAATCTTGGAGCACAGAAACTGCATTTTTGGGGGTGAAACTTAACTAGAAGATGTGTCCTGGGTTCACACCTAATATATTACTGTAACTAATGCCTGCTAATAAGCTGGAGTTGTTCTGAAGTAAAACATCCAGAATATGTGTGATAGGGATGTCGTGTCCTGAGCACTAAATCTTCCACTCTACGTATTGGCATCAATTGTACTGTGCTGCTTACTGGTGTAGATGTAGACTGTATTGACTAAAGGGGGAATTACTGTAGATTGGCTTGGAAGCCTTTGCTATTGAAATTTCCATTATGAATACAAATCATGCAGTGCTTAAAATAAATAGCAGTTATACAAATGAACTCTACAGAAAAATTATTCACAGCACTTTTAGTGGAAGTGTCTATAAAAATATTTAGTCAAGAACACCTCTTTTAAATAAACAGCTAATAGGCAGAAATACACTTTATAGTGGTGCATTGTCTGCAATCTGACAGGTTTCCTACAGCTATTGGTAGATTCTCGGGTGGGTAGATGCTTATTGGGATCCAGAATTTGTGGCAAGCTATTAGGGCTCATGTTTCCCTCTGTGTTGCTGAATAAGGTGAATGCTTCAGCAGTTTTTGAAATAGTTTACTGAAGAATTGTTTATATACTATAAGCCCAGAGCCACAAAGAGAGCTAACTGCTGAAACATCAAGTTAGCTGCCCTGACAGTCTGCACAGAGCTTGAGAGGGGGAGAAATTTGTGGATTCAGTTCTGAGAAAGCTGAAAATCAAGCCAGCGTGTTGTAAACAAATGTGCCAATGCAAAACCACAAGGTAATGCTCAGGATGGGAATTCATATTAGATTCTACATTTCTCCAGGGCATATGGATCTGTTTTCATATGGGAGTTGCATCTTTCAAACCTCTCCTGCAGAGAACTATCTAGGACGTTAGAAGTCAAAGCAAAATCAAGTGACTGGAATCCTTTTTCTTTCTCCTAAGTAGCAAAGATAATGTGAATGCCTCATCTTTACCACATTGGTTTAAGTACTCATCAAGCTGTAGGAAACTCTGAATCAATTATCATGTGCCTGTAAAGAGTTTGAATCCCCACTGCTCACCCTCTCCTTGCTCTACCTGTGGTGAGATGTGCCCTTCCGGGCTGCTGGCAATATCCCAATTAACCTCTTTTTCTGCAGGAAGTAGTGGTAAGTGGCATTGGACAGACTGGAACCTGCAGTTTTTGTCTTCAAAGAGAATATCCTAACCATTAAGCCTAATCCTTGCTTGCTTTATTAATTTTCCTTTTTTCTATCCTAAAAAGCCCTTAATTCTTTTATCTTACATAGAACATCATTAGCATTGTGGGCAGAGAGCTGAAGGAATTAATATACAAAAGTGTCATTAAAATAAAATCTACCAATAAAACATTCTGGACTGTTCCTGTCGTTCTTTAGGGTTTCTTACAGTCTAGAGGGCCAAATACATTTTCCGTCAGATCTTTTGAATTCACTGGGTTTAGATGAATATTCCCTAGAGTGTGTAAGTGTGCATAATCAGTGCTAACGTTCACAGGAATTATGCATGTTTATTAAGTGAAAAATAGGCTTCTATATTGTGATACTTCTTGGAACTGGGTCACTGAACATGAGAAGCATATTCTCAGGATTAATAACAGAAACAAGCACCAATGGTCCTTTAACTGATAGGGTAGGGTTGGGAGTGATCATCATACAATGCGAGCATTAAATAATAATTTACTTTGTGACTTTGTTGCATATCTACTATTTAGCTATGTTTTGGGGTTTTATAGATAACGTTTAAATGAAAAAAATATAGTAATGCTCTTTGATAATTACCATCAAATGGTTTGTCATATTTTTGGCTTCTATCTCACATTTCCTGCCTTGAAGGGAATTGATTTCCAGTCTTTCATTTTAACATGTATAGAACAAAAGAATCTCAAAAATCTGTTGAAATTTAAGTGTGTATATTTGCAGCCTCTTTTTCTCTATCCAGGTTTTCAAGACAAGACTAGCATCTTTCTAATGATGGCACAGAGCTCCTCAAAATGTTAGATTAGAGCTGCATTTCAGGCTTTCAGTGGCTGTGAAGAAGTGGGATTCCGGAAAGGCACAGCTGTGTTTGCAGATGCCCCTAACAAAGATGCAGTTGCACTGACAGACACTGATTTTCCTGGGATCATCTCCTTTAACTGGAAGAAGTGTGCTGGTCTTACAAGCGCAGTTTGGCCACTTAAGTTCTCCCCACAGTAGGAGTACTTTGCAAGTCTATTATACCCATGCTAGGTATATTATACCTAATATAATGAATATATTTAGGTATATTATACCAATCCTATATTGCTAAAGAACTACAGCATGTTTTGAAATCACACAGATTATAAAAAATCCACTCATAAAATGATTTTAGCCCATGCTGTTGCTGCCTTCCAGAAGATGAGGGTGGTACCTCATGTACCGGCAGTGGTAGAACACTGGAACAGGTTGCCCAGAGAGGTGGTGGATGCCCCATCCCTGGAAACGTTCAGCGCCAGGTTGGACGGGGTTCTGAGCAACCTGATCTGGTTGGAGATATCCCTGGTCCTTGCCGGGGGGTTGGACTAGATGACCTTTAAAGGTCCCTTCCAACGCAAACCATTCTATGATTCTATAAGATCAGATCTGGAATGCTAGCAGTCTTCCTGGCCAATATGACAGTGTGTTTGTTGTATGCACCACCTAAATTTAACTGCAACAGAGAAAACATCGTATGTATTTCTTTATAAACATGACACTAAAAAATCCTTAAACAGATTAATAGCACTGCTGTGTTACTGAATTTTTAAAACTTATACAGAATAATAAAACTATTATTGTAGTGTTAGAGACAATTAGAAATAGTATTGAATGCAAACAAGTAAAGCAACTAACAGCTCTGATCTGGGGACATTACACGGTGGCTCTATAAGAAGCAGCGCACATGTAGGTAGGCAAATAGAGGCTAGAAGGAAATAACAGTAACATTATTGGCATCAGTGGAAGGTCTGCATTGGGGAGGTTTGTAGAACAATCTACGAAGTAAAGATTCTTAATGCATTCCTTAAGCACTTAATACAAATCTGCACATTTGAGACAATTACAGTAAAGTCATTAGAAACAAATACTCCTAAAGAGTAAAATACCTTTCACCAGAAGTGCAGTGAAAGTTCCTGTGAAAGAAAAATGAATATAGGAGAATCCAAGAGGCAGCATGCTGAAAAGCAAATGCATTTATGGTCCAGCATTGTCACAGGGGAGTGCTTTTCAGGATGAAGTATATGTTTAGTGCTCCAAAGCTGTATAAAAATTAGGTTCTGATAACTTTAAAAACAAAAGAGATCACAGTTGCTTTTCCTATAGGACTTGGTTTAAAAAAAAAAGGCATAGTCTTGTTGCCTGGATGTTTTCCATGCAAAACTGCTTTTGACATTATTCCTCCTCCTCCTTCTCCTTATAAACATGGCAGGTGCTGTGCCAAAATGCAGGTCTACTAGGAAACCACGTAAAAGGCTTATTACGTGTTTCAAACAGAAGCTGAGATTGTGCTGCATGAATTTTAAAACAAAGGGCCAAAATGCTTCTTACATATAAAACCAAAATCAAACAAACCCTGAAGGCAATGTTAACTTTGAAGCTGACTTTGAATGTTTCAGAGGAAGGGAGGATACTGTTAACATGCCCTTCTGCTGCATTTCTGTCTTTGCGCTGATCCCAGGAAAAATAATTCTGGACTTAATATCATTTTACAGAACATCTTTTAAAAATCTGGTTTTAGTAAACAGAGCTTTAAAGATCAGCAACCATATTGAAAAATAAAATACAGTAAATAAACATGGATTCTCATTTAACCTGCAAAGTAAAATGGAAACAGTAATTTTCAGAAGAGGACCAGCATGCTGGGTACTGAACTGTTCTGAAAATATGGCCATAAATCACAACACTGGATACTAAGAGCCTTTAACAACGTAGAATGGAGTCAGTTTAAATGGAAATCCTAATCTCACTGAAGCTAATGGAAGTTTTCATTCCTGATCCTCATTTAAGCACTTAGAGCTGCTCTTGAAATTGTTTATCATTGTGAGACCCAAGTCCTGTGAAGTCTGGTGCAAGCTCCATTAACATCCAGTCCTACAAGCTGGATCCAAAGTCTGGAGAGCTTCTCTCATCACATGTAAAGAACATACGCATTGTTAGCTGTCATTTAAAGGCAGCAGTTACTGGAAAACTAAAGTCTATGTGGATGAATGGTGAGAGTAAAGGTCCTGAAATTATTACAAAAACAGTTTTAGAGGCAAAGAAGGACAAGTCTTGTTCTTTTTGCAGCATTATAGGTAGTGGCTAATTTTAAAGGCTAAAATATATTTTTCTTTGCTTCTGTTGCAGAGCACATAATGGCCCATATCCTCCAGACAGTCTCTGGAGACTCTAAATCTAGAAAATCAGGAAGCTGGACAATTCTAAGAGATGAAATCTAAGTAGCTAAATCTTAATTGCTCCAAATAGCAGCTTGTGGAGTGTCCAGGCTTGTGGGATGAATCTTCCTGATACTTGAACAATTCGGTAACATATGCTGACACCCTCTCTGTGAGAGGCAGGAATGATGGTCACAGGAATCCATAAAGCAGTCCAACTGTCCAAAGACATCTCCGGGGCTTACAGAGTCAGCAGATGCGTGAGGATTTGAAGGTTTAGTCAAAACCTCTGATTATTACTAAGTATTGAATAGTGTAACTCTGTGGTTAGATGTGGTTCCTGGAGGCACTCTAAACAAACATCAAGTCCAAAGCATTGAAGAGAATATGTCTGGCCAGGGTAAGATGATCCAGCCTGGAATGCTTAAAGACCTCACCATGTATATGCATGCCCTGCTTTCCAATTAGGATAAAAGAATCCAGACTGGGTAAATTTTCCAACAATAACATGCAAATTACTTTTACTTCATCTTTTATTTTGGAGGAAGCTTACCAGTTCCAAAAACTGTCATGCATTTTTATAAAAGACCTTGTTCCTTTACAGCTCACCTTTACTCTGTGTTGAATTCTTCAGAGAAATCAAAACGATTAATTTGGGATACTGTAATTATTTCTGTAGCAAAATACTGAATTAATGAATATGGTTATGATTTCCCTGAAGTGTAATACAGAAGGAGTGGTGCAACTTGGATGGACAGAGCCATTGTTAACACAAAGTATCAAAGACCTGAAAGAAAAACAAACAAACAAACAAACAAACAAACAAAAACAAACAAAAAAAACCCCAAACCAAACCAAACCAAACAACAAAAAAAAAAACAACCCAAAATTGTCAGAGCCAAGTTTCACAGCTGTTATGGTGTTCAGGTCTACTAGTTGTTGTAACTACTTATTTTACCATTGTTATATAGTCCTCAGAGCAGTCATTGACTGATCAATGGTTCATAACCTTTACCCAACCTGTTGCAAAAGTCAAGTGTTTAGCACTTCTTTCCTTCTGAAACTTCCTATCTCCCAGCTCCTTTCATACCACCTCGCTCCTTTCATACCACCTCAGTGCTTTCCTTCTCATCACAAGGAGGGGTGTTCATGAAACCAGAGAAAACCCTTGAGGCTGTGCAGTGGAGAGAGGGAGTGGTGATACTGACTGTACTTTTTTCAGAGATATTCCTTTCTCTTGCAATCTAAATAAAATAACCATGAATGGAGCATATAAAGTCTCTTTATTATGTATGGATAGGTGAGATACAAAAAGTTTTAATCACTTGCTTGGTGTCTTTGGCAAGGTCAGGGTTGAAATTATTTCAAGGGTCCAAATATAAATGTCTCTTACTTTATTTCTTTGGAGTGAGATTTTTTTCCCTACAGAATGGCGTGAGATGGGGTTTCTTTGACTTGCTGGGTTTGTACAGCACTTCTGGACAGACTTTAATTGAATGTATTCTCTAGATCTACACTGTGATCTGCTGTGGCCACATCTTATTGGAAACCTGTATTTTAGGTCTTCAGCTTTCATTTTGAAAACTGGATCATCCTAAAACTTGTTCTGAATGCTAGTAAGCATGTGTTTTGTTACTTGAGACAAAGTGAACGAAGGTCTTTCAGGGACTTCAGCTTGTCACATTTCTTGAACTGTAAACATTTCTGTTTGTTTAAAATATAAAAAATATTTTAAAAGCTGTTTGGTTTTACAGAGTTCCTGAAGGAGCCTTTCAAACCAGGGCACTCATTTCAGCACAGCAATAAACTAATATGATGTAAACTATTTTGTTTTAAAACATGGAAGTGTTTTCCTTTAGTATCAAAGTCTGCTTCCAATATCTCACTTGTACACAAGGCCTGGGGCTGAAAACAGTGTTCTTGTTTCGTAAGGTATGCATGGGAACTTGGTTGCTCTCAGCCCCTTCACCCTGATGCGATGTCTCTGACTCCATGCCTCAGCTTCACCTCCCCCTCTTCTCCTGGGGAACTCATCAGTCCTTCTGAAATTTAAATTACCTTAGCGATATGTACTTCCAGAGCTTCCCAGATGAACAGTTGTGAATCACTGTAGCTGGGTATGAATACTCCAAAAATTAAAGGGGTCTGATTAGTCTGGACCATGGCTCTTGCAGCCATGCATTGTGTCTCAGCCTACTCCATCTGCTTGTGGTACTTGGAGAGGGCAAATCACTGTTCCCACTGCCATGCACGCTGCTGTGGGTAGCTGTAGGGATGCAGGTGATGAAATGTCAGGGTTTTTTACAGGGTTCTGTGGTATGGGAGCTTGCTTAGTTGCCAAGTTAAGTGGAGTTTTTATGATCATATAGACATTAGTTGAGATTCCAGTCAGGTTTCTACTAATCATAGTCTGAACGTTTCCAGTACCTTGGGACATCAACTTTATTTTTCTTCAATGAGAGTAAATTTCCATCTTTTCATGTTTAATTAAGGCTCATAGGAATAGGCTGTTTGTACTGATGAACCTATTGATTGCTGAATTGAGATGACTTACTGCTACTTGGCATGAGAATTAGCTAGCTATCTTAATTTTATATTCAATCACAAACAAAACAAAATGGGAAAAACACGTGATTTGGAAGATAATCAGTACAAGGAAATTCAGACTGGAGGAGATTTTGCCATCTTGCTGAAATACATAGGAAGCATTCTCAGAAAAGGTTGGTGTGAAATCCACCTGTACAAGAAGTTGTGAAGTTTGGCTGTCTGGTTGGATGGACAGCCCAGAACTGAATATGCAGCTTTAAATAAAATCTTCCTGTAGTCCAGAGAAACAGCAGCATAAGCAGTTTCTCTGCTTAAATCAACATAAATCAACACTACAGTTCACCTCAAAGTGAATATCAAAGTCCACTGGGGATTATTGCCATGTTAACAAAGGTATTTAAAAAAAAAAGGAATTAAAAATTCTTAGGTCATTGCTTGAAATAAGATTTTATATGGCCTTTGGCAGCAGCTTTCAACGGAAGTATATACAATTACGAAGTTATTTCTAGAGGCCTATGTCCTTTTTCACTTGGAAGGATATACACTAGAATTGCTGTTGTCCCCTACTAGGAAATTACACACCTGTATGACCTGTATGCATGACTATTCACAGCTTTCTTTGAAAGATATTCGCTAATTTGCTCCTCCCTGTCAAACTGGTCCGGCTGGGAGATGGTTAAAGCTCTATTCCAAGCTACATCAGTTTTGGCTATGTGACCCCTATCCCTAGTGCTTATACCAAATGCATGAGAACTGATTAAAAGGAGCAGGCCTTGAATTTGCTTTCATGTTTGCAGGCTCCAGCTAGCACTGCTGCTTGTGTCCATATTGACTAGATCTGTGTCCCTCTTCTAAAATACCTTTTTCATACTAAAAACACTTTTAATTGTGTTGGTGTTTATTAATGTAGCAATTACAGTGCCTAATTTTATAATATGTGTCAGTGCAGATAATTAGGTAATTAAAGCATGTAACTGAAATTATGAGTTGTCTAAGAATGGACCAATTAAAATAAGAAATTTTGCTGTGAAAGCCTCACAGGATACCACAGGTAGAGCCTGCAGCTGACTTCAGGAGATGTCCTCCCTCCTAGCATGGATCTGTTTTCACCGGAATAAACTCCAGCCAGCTGCTATTTCAGCCAGCTGCTAACCACGGGTAGCGGGAAGGTGATGCTCTTTGGATGTGGTCCCAGTGAAATGCAGATGTCCTCAGTTCCCTTCAGAGTCTCCACGCACACGTGCCTTAGCCCTGGCCAGAGAGGAGGCAGTTGTTCCTCCCACCTTCCCCCTCACAGATGCTGTTGTCACTGTGGCATGTCGGGTGCTGTCCTCTGTGCTCCACTAACACTCCTAACTTCATCAGGAGTAAAACAAAAGAGAATGAAGGCTTGGAGCTACAGGCAAATCAGTGTTTGGTGATGTGTTCGTAAGCCATCCTTTCCCCAGGGTCCAATTTCTCCATTTCAGTATAAAGCATCTCCAGCATGTCGAGTTATATTACATGTGGGTTGGTAAACTTGGTACAAACGTTACAGACACACATTAAACTTCTCCCAGTTTCTTGATGCGGACAAGTCAGTTAGATTAGGACAATCCACTCCTCCAAGTTCACAGTTGCTGAGTGGTGACAAAATCCAAAACTTTTCTTGGAAGAATACAGTCATACAGTTTCATGCATATCTAAAGCCACAGAAAGGTACAGCTAAGCATCAGCTTCACAGTAATGGTACTACACTCGTAATTTTCTTCTTATCTCCTCTGTTTCTCACTTGTGCAGAGCAAGAGATGCCTTAATACTTCATTTAGGAAGTCGTTTGACTTTTTAAAAATATAATGTCCATACATGGAATCATGGAATTTGTGGTTTAATTGTTTGTTTGTTTGTTTTTTAAAGAAAAGTAATACTTCAGATAATATTTGGCCTGAGAAAGGTAAATTTTCTGAGTTCCAGTATATAGTGCTTCTTAAAAAGTCAGCAAGAAAACTGTGATTAAAGTCTAGAACAGTTCTTTAAAGCTTATCTAATGTCTTTTCTTTTTTTTGAGTTGGAAGAAATGCTGATAGATGAAATAGGATTCTGAAAATGGGAATTTATAATAGTAATAGTCATATTTAATTGTAAGGGTGCTATATTAATCTTGGCTTGAAGAAGCAATTATTTATCTATCAATTAGTTCTTGCTACAGTTAAACACTGTATATGACAAGGGAAGCCCAACAAATTAGTGGCCTTGCGTTAGAATTGCAAGCTCTGTGCTGTAGATTAGCCCCTATGGGGCATTAGTCTATCCACTCATTTATTTTTAAGATTCTTTTCCCCTGGAGTTTTTTGGTATAGCAGGAAAATGGTGTTTAATGAACCTGACGTTATTTTCACAGAGACATAAATTCTGGGGTTCTTCTAATGTATGGCCAAGAACAGGGAGAACAAGGACAGTTTATGTATGTCTGCTACCCTGGGGTGTCCTTGAAGCATGAAAGATCATGAAAGAGAGCACATGTTCAAAAAGAACATGTAAGGAAACTCTGTTTTTCACTCTCAGAAAATTAGGTTGCTCATATAGGAAATAACTGCAGGTCCAAGGCAATAAAGCTAAGTAAAAAAATAACGCTAAAAAAAGGTAAATGGTGGAAATAAGAAGAAATCTTTGTATTCAATGGTTTCTTTTAAAGTGATGTACCTCTTTGTTACCTCTTTTTCTGTAAGAATAATTACATTTCACCAAAGAAATCAAATCTGTTTCCAAAGGCAGAATTTAACACAGTGTCGTAGTTCAGCCCGGATCGGGACCAGACTACGCAGTCTCTCTCTCACTCCCCCCACCCTCCGAGAGAACAGGGGGAGATAATAGAAGAAAAACGGCTCGAG
>JAAGAY010133448.1:0-29537 GCA_011801015.1 Ardeotis arabs
GTAAGCTCCTTGCAACAAAGAACATATTTTCTCAGCATTGCTAAGGAAATTGAAATGCTTTTGGTGATGCAAGAATAAAGATGCGCGTTTTGCCATGTTACAAGAGATGGTACGGTTTTACCCCATGAATTTATCACGGGCTGTAAACTTGTTACTGCAAAGAGATTTGGGGGAAAACTAGCAGGAGAGGGTTTGTGGAGACCTGATGAAAATGAAAGAGCATGCAGAGATCCTGCTAGCACCAACAAACTGGCCAAAAGCCCTCATGGCTGCGCATCCCAGCCCAGCCTCGTGCCCTTTACCGAGCTCGTGTTAACGGCATCCCTATGAGTCACGCTAAGGACACCTTGTCATCACCCTAACAGTGCTTTTATTATATTAATCTTGAGTTTGCCACAAAGGCAGTCAGCTGGAAACATGACTGGCTTCATCACGATACTTAGGGCACCTAGCAGAGTGTGACTCTCGGTCTCGTTTTCCTCCCAGCAGACAAAAAGACAGGAGGCTGTGGGGTTTTTCAGATGATTCATACCTTCTGTACAGGGGATGGGGAAGCAGAATTAAAATCCAATGCTAAGTAATCAAGGTTAGATTTCCTTGTCCATGGAAAAGCACCACTGTATGGAGATGTTGCCTGTCTGTGTTCCTGTCGGGAAAGAAGAGAAACTTTTAATGCTCTTAGAACATGATCCTAAAAGGAATCATCTGGTAGAACATGAGTGAGGAGGGTCAGCACCCACGTCATTTTCTATGCCAAGGGTGCGTTTGGTGACTAACCACAGGATAACACTGATTAATTGTGAGATGGCATAAAGAAACTGAGAGAGTCTTTTTCTCCTGGCAGTTATGGCAAAACATTCACACCAGGCTGATTTTCATTCAATGTTCTCAGGAAGGACTCGCGCCCAGCTTCTCAGCTCAAGCCCTTGGAAGGCTCAGATTTGCTGGGGTGCCCTCTTAACCATCGCTCTATGAATTTGGAGAAATGGCAATAACTGTTCAAATCTAGTGGCTGAAAATTAATCTCAGGAAAGTCACAGGTGACCACAAATGTATGGAAGGTTTTATTTGACTAGAAAAATCAAATGGGGAGTAGTTACAACTGGAATTGCCCTTCTGAGCAGATTTTGATCTAGTAGAGGTGGGACTTAAAATTTGAGACTATGGCTCATGGACATTGTGGTCAGTTTTGCAATATATTTCTATGGCCATTGCCATTGGGCTTTGGCTATGGAGCCCAATCTGTAGACATTGGCTCAGATCAAAGCATTTGAGATCCATTTCCACCTAAAATTCAAAGGAGACTGAGATTCTGGGTTTTTGCAAGATATGGCTAAAGAGTGAATGAAGAAAAGGAAGCCACGAAGCCAGATGTTCTTCTTTCATGGGATGGGAAGTGGGGTTAGTGCCACCAGCCAAAGCAGAAGCAATAAGAGACTTTAATGGGAGTTCTGTTTCTGCACAATATTTGGTGTGTTTCTTTAGGAAGTGCACTAATGGCTCTCTGTCATTTCCTAGGAGATTTTGCAGGGCACACTTTTAAAAGGTGAAAAGATTTAATTTTCCTTTGCCTTAATGAGTTCTCATGTAAATATGGCTGATCCCTGTGATCTCTTGGAACTGCTCAGCAACATTCGTGGGCGAACAGCTGAGTTCTGCAGAGCAGAAGAAGGGCTTCCCTTATCTCTCCATAAATTGGTCCCAGTGTCTTTGGTTTAAAACCGTTTCATCATTTTTTTTTAGAAACAGAAGGCAAAGGACAAACCTCCTCAACATTTTTTCTTAGAAAACAAACTTCTGCATTCTCCATCAATGTGACAGAGCAGAATAAAGCAAAGGATGGCTGTGTGAAAATGAAGATTACCATATGAATGTAACTTTCTTCCTCTTCTCCGGAAACTGAATTGGCAAATATTCTTGCTGAATTAATACCGTCTCTTTCTGGTGAGATAAAGCTCATTCGATTGCTATGAAGAAAAACACAGGAGAGGTTAAGGAAGCATCTTACAGATGCTCTGAAATGAAGCCAAAGCCTGACACAGTCCGTATGGTGAATAAACTCACACTAATGCTGCAGCCTTCATGGAGAGGATGTCCAAACCCACTCCTTAGTTCTAGAAAAAGTGTGCTATATTGCTATGAGTGGTTTTCTTGATTTTTTTTTTTCCCTGGGATTTATGAAAGTTTGCCATCTCTGCTATGACAGAAAGCATAAAACATTGGAGCAATTCTCCAACAGGGGGCACGGAGACAGACATCATTTGTCCGGGTGATATGTGCCGAAGGGGCGGGCAGTTCGTTGTGCGGGTATCCACGTTTTGGAGATGGATGAGAATTAATCAGCTACTGGAGGCGCATGCAGAGGAACTTGTCTGGCTGTGCTATCTGTGCTGTGGAGCTGCCTGCGACTCAGCCCTTGTACAAGGGTATCTCTTCCACTAACATAACTGTCAGAGGTATATCGTGAGTAAATTATTGCAGGCTAGCACAACAGGGTTAGTTATTTGGAAATTAGACAGCCACTTTGTGCAGCATGAACAATATAATTCCTTTTGCTTTATTAGTTCCGGGCATACTTCTTTTTTAGTTTTGTTAATGTAAAACATGCAAACTCCCTCTGAGCTCGTTATCCTTCAGGACTCTGCACTGTGTCATCACTAATTAACCACAGCACCCTGGCAGGGATGCTTGGGAGGCAGGCTACTGGGTTTCCCTAACAGGCAGCACGTGGCAGGCAGCGCCGAAGGGCTTCACCAGCTTTGGACTGTACAGCTGAGAGCGGGGTCTGCAACTGAGAAACTGCCCCTCTCCTGTCCCTTTTGCCCTCTAAATGACTACCTGAGGTGGGGGAGTGGAAATGTCCTGTCTGGCACTCATGCTAGTGAAAACCCACATTTTCTGGAGTATCCAGGGTATGTAGAGGAGGTTTTTTTTGAGAATTCCAGGCTTTTCATGCACATTTCAGCACAGCTGGCTCTCCTGTCAGCCTTTCCCCATAACACAGAGATCCCCCCCAGCCAGCAAACTGCAGTCCTCTCTTGCTTATAACTTCCCTGAAGATGAGTCTTTCACTGCCCTTGAAGCCCAATAGTATCATCCATTCCCACTACCCGAGCTTTGGGATTTACCCCGGTAAATTTGTTTTACCCCACAACTAATTTCCAGTAACAAAAGGTCACACCAACAGATCAAGTCTGAATTGCTGTGGCAGTGCAGAAGTCTAGGCCTAGGCTACAAGCCAGGCAGATCTTTTTCTTATCTGGTTCTCCTTTGCTATATTAATTTTCAGGAACAAAAATGGCTCTATCACTTTGAAAAAAAAAATAATTAAGGCACGCGAAGATTTTAGCCATCGCAGCAGCCACACTCAGAGTGCAGACCAACTCCAGTCTTTTCAAAAGGAACCTTCAAAACAGCCTGAGCATCACTGCACGATGCTGAACGCACTGGAGCTGCCTGTCATGAAAGGGAGCCTTGCTTTTGAGAGACAGCAAAAGCCTGGGGGATGCTGGAAGGAGCCCTGGGGAATTTTTGTTTGTGGACTTTGCCAGGAAACTGTTTCTTGCGGGATGCGATAAGTTATTTTTAACTCTGTTCCACAATGTTAATGCTTGAAAGATTGGAACGGCAGGTTCCTTGTTGACTTACTAAGGCACAGTCCACATCCTGGTCACGGCAGCATGCTCCCGGATTGTGGAGAGGTTCCTCAGGTCCAGAGGAGGTGGCCGTGCTGCAAGTAGATACAAAAGGAACTACATTTCCAATAGCAGAGCTAATGAAAAGTATAGACTTCAGAAAAATGCAGTTTTATATTAACAGCAAGAAACTAACAGAGTATTTCACAGAACGTAACTGCTATAGCCAAGACAAATCAGTAACAAATGACCACTTCAGTCAGCGTTGGAAAGCAAAAAGACCCTCATTTGCCCTAAAATAACAGACTAAATACAATGGGCATAAGGAGAGCAAACTCCCCATAGATCCGTGTGGTTGCCTCAAATCTGTTCTGCATGTGCTGCCTTGAAGAGGAGAGGCCAGTTCAGCCTACAGGTCAAAACAGGTTTGGGCCTCTCTTCTAAATGGTCCTGCACATGGAGATCAAGATCATTCCTCTTACCAGTCAATGTATATTTTCCACTCCGTTCTCAAAACCCTCAAGTAAGGACCTAAACTTGCTTTGCTTCCTGACAACGGTCTAAATTCCTGTCCCCACTGCACAGTAGCATTTCCTGAACCAATTTCTGAGTAGCCCTGTGGCTCTGCAGCCCAAAGAGCTTTAACATAGGCTAGGTTTAGGCAATTTCTCCACTGCAAAGCTGTCCCCAGTATATAACCTGGAAGTGCAACCCACATTTTGGAGATGCCATGAAAAGCAGGAGTAGTCCCCACTATCATGACTCCCTGGCTGCCAATTGCACTTTAGGTCTGGGCTTACATTTCCTACGAGGCTTGAGGTCTCGGTTCACCGGAGGGGGCTCCAGGTCCGAGGGAAGCTCAGGTAACGGGCTGGTGAGTTTTTCAGTGCTGACGACAGGGAAGGTAAACGTGGCTGAGGCGGGGCTCATGGGGATGTAGCCGTCGGGTGAACAGTCGGAGCTGGGCGCAGAGGGAGAGGTGCTGGGGCGCATGGGCACGTAGCTGTCCTCCGTGCTCTCTGCTGCAGTTGAGTAGAGTGGGGAGAACCGACAGGGCTTCAGAAGCAAAGAAGGAAAAGAAAGAAACAGGTCAATAAATGAATAGCTGTGCTCAGTGCTGTGAGATGGCAACAGATCTGAGCCGACCCCCAGGCCAGGAAAGTCCTGACATGACCTTTCTGAGAGGTGCGAGCTAGAAAGACATGAGACAAATGCATGAATTCAGATGAACACTCCAGCTTTGGAGAAGTCCACTTCTGAGCTTTGCAAGTCACTGCTGGAAACTAGGGCTGAACTTACTGGTGACTTAAGTAGGCTAAATCCTCCAACTTTAGTGAGGCTGCACTTGCCTCTCCCAGCAGTAATTCTGACCTATAAAATGAAGGAGGCTCCTTCATGCAAAAAAACATCTGAAAGGAGAACATCTGATTAGCTAGATTTTTGCAAATGTGGAAGCTGAGAGAGCAAACTCACAGACCTACAAGTTGCTTCTGATAGCTGAGAATAAACACTAGAAATTCATTTCATGCAAGTTAATGCTGGCTGAGTGGTGAGAGGGATTGATTACAAACCTTGCAAGCTTTCAAAGGGGAGAAAAATGTAAGGTGCCCATCACCAGAGCTTACATACAAGCAGGAAAGGCTCTCCTACACAGAAGAGAGTACTCGGCACCAGGCAGAAGACCAGCTATGTGATGTGTGATGGTGCTACATATAACCATGTCTGCCAGAGGCAGAGACTTTCCTGTCCTAAAGAGGAGATATCCCTCAGGATCATGAAATGATAGACTTCAGACCCTTTTTTTTCAAGGGATAAGCAGTTTTCTCAGGTGCTCTTGGCCAACAGTGTAATTCTCAAGCCTACTGGTACCCTTTCTCACAACAGACCTAGCTTCATCTGCTTTAAAAACAGGGTGCTCAGTGTCGTGGCCTCCCCCTCCCTCCTCTCTCAAAGGCTTCCTGTGGCCACGAAGAAGCAGCACAGAAGTTGCCCAAAGCCAAGTGCTTCTTCCCTTTTTTTATTCCTCTGCTGAGCGCAGGAGAGGAATGATTGAATATCCGGATGTGAAATGATTCACTTTCTGAAGTTTGTCATGTGCCAGTGTTTTAAATTTGTGCAAGCAGAGTACTTACCAAATTCAAGCTAAGCCTCTTATCCCGACTTCTTAAGGAACTGCCTTCCATGTCTGCTGCAAGGAAAAAAAGTGATTAAAAATGTGATAAGGCAGTGCAACCTGACAGAGATAATTCTGGAGTAAAGCATATGGCTCTAAAATAATTAGAGCTTTATAAAGATTCCATAACTCCTAGTATTTATCCTAAATGAGGAAATCCGATGACACTTAAGACCAGAACCAACTCAGTAGCATTTCAAAAGCAATTACATCTATTTTAAGTATGATGAAATCAAGGAACATGCTCGTGTATAATCCAGCTGTAATTTACGCTTCCTGTAACACATGAGGTTGGGGAGAAAGACTGGTGTGGTGTGGAGAGCAAGCAACCAAGGAAAACTTAAACCCAGCTCCTGCTCTAGTCCCGCTCTGTTTTCCCATCTGTCAAACTGGGGAGATTATATGAAAAGGGACTGCAGGGAGTATTAATTCATTATTGTTTGGAAAGGTATTTAGGAGCCTCGTATGTAAGGTGCCAGGGAAGCACATGTTATTGTACAGAGGGTGCATGGGGGAACTTAATGGTAGGAGAGAAATTCTTCTCTTTGTCACCCAGAAATGCTGATGTGGTGCAAGTGGCTCAAGCTGATGGGGAACAAACAGCCAGAGAAAAGGTCACCAGTCAGTGTCCCCTTGTGCAGGCTGATCTTTGTCTTGGTGTAGATCAATTTTAGTTTTGAAGCAGAAGGCAAGACCCCTGAAATCCATCATTCAGTGCAGAGATCAGCAGTGGGAGATGCTTACAACTACCAGCCTTTTCTGGCAAATTATTTTTGGTGCAGAAAATGGCTTTTCTGTAGGGATGCCTTAAAACCCTGCAACCATGTTAATCCAGTCCCTGCTCTTACGGTGGAGATGTCAATAGTGCACTGCAACTGGGGGCCTTTGTGGTGGTATCAGCAAAAAAAGGCAAAAGCGCTGAACAAGAACAAAGCAATACTGTCAGTGCGAGTATATATTCAGATAGACACGGTCACTGTCCTGGGACAGCTACATTTATTTATTATTTTGGCAAAAAGACATTCAGGCACAACACTCCAGCAGATGCCAGGATACAGATGCCTTACGCGTGTCCAGCTCGTTCCCCGTCACGGCACTGCAACCAGCATACGCTGCCTTCGCGCTGGGTTAATTACATCTGCTCAGCTTTTACAGGTTGCCAAGGGGAAAAAATGAGGTAAATAACTCGAGTGGGCTCACTCTGGGAGCTGGTGAGGAAGAGCTGCTTTCTCCCCATTTCTTATTCTGATTTTTCTTGTTAAACACATTTTAATTCAGAGTTTAACCTTCAAATAGTTTCAGCTGCACTTAGGGTAAGAAAAAATAGCAGCACTTATCAATTCATTGCTGCCCCCTGTCAGGCAGAGATAACCTTGCAGCACGGTAGCAGAACATGACATTTGGCCACTTAATCCTCTTAAAAACATTTTGGCGTAAATTGGGCTGGAGGAACATTAACTGTCTGAAGCGCGCTGGTGGCGTTAGTGCAAAAGCAAGAGGAGCACCCTTCAGGGAGCAACCAAACGTCGCTGATAATTAAGAATACCAATTCCACTGATGGGTGTTTCTCCAGAAACCTTCCAAGAATTGTCTGTATTCTGATAAACAGGATGGACAGAGGTCTCCTTGCCTTAGCTTTGAGCTTTAAGAGCAAGATCTAACAGCCCCAAACACTGTTTGGTCATTCAAACTACAGGAGTCTAAAGGATGCTTGTCCTTAAAAACCTGCATTTTTGTCCTCATCGAAAATGACACATCACTGCAAAATACTTGATGATTTCCAGCCAGGTATTCCAGCTGCCTCCCTCTGTTCTGTGGCTTCACAAAAAAAAAAAAAACAAACCCAAAACTTTCTTATACTGCGTATGCTGGTTTTTGACACCTTGATTTCTGGATTTTTTTATTGTTATTTTTGTTTGAAATGATAGCGTTTCAAGAACGAATGGAAAAGTCACCTCAGCTCAGAGCAGAGCTTGCTTTGCAGCAGAGCCTTGCTCTGCAGAGGGTTTCCAGGCCACCCTGACTGAAGTGCAAGGACAGAGTGGGATTTGCTCAAGGACACACAGAGTCCCTGGTTCAACTGGGATTATATCCCACCGCCAGTGTCTCCCTGGCTTCCCGTTCTCTACTCTAAGCTGCAAAAAGACATGCTGCTGCTATGCAAAGGACTGGATGTAGTGAAGCAGCACAGCGACAAAGGCATTTCCCATGCGCAAGCCGTTTTGATCTGCATATACAGAGAGTCTGGCATTGCCCAAATCAGTGTCTGGCTTTTCATTTTTGTTTTTCTGCTGCTTTCTTTTCTGAGAGGGAGGGAGCATGGAAAACTAGCAAGTCATGAGGCACCCTGAAGAGATACAGCCAAATTCCTGCCCATGTGTACACACTGAGGGGTTTTTACAGACCAGGAGCTGAAGGTGAGGGACAGGTCTGAATCCTGCTCACTAACCTGAAACAAACATTTCAGGTCGCTTTGGGAGGACAGGGAGGCACAACTGGAGGTGGACACCCACTCTGTGCTGTTGGAAATACACTCACCTTTCCAGTTCCTCACGTTGTCTAAGCTGGATAAGGAGATCCTCCTGGGCACCAGAGCGACCTGAGCCCGGCAGATCCCTGCGTGCCCGTTCTGGAGGGCCCCGCCGCCCACCTCGTCCCCTCTCCTGTCTGAGAAGTGGGTTGGCTTGGGTGGCCGTGGCGGGGGCGTGTTGGACAGGACGTCCAGCTGGGTTACACCGTAGGGCAGAGCGTTCTGGCTCTTGTCAATCTGAAAGGTTGGTGTCAGCGGTGTCCCCAACAGTGGAGAAGAGGAGGAAAAGTCATTGGGTGGCCTGCTAATGTCTACGTTCCTGGACACGGTGCTGGGATTTGCCAATGGGGCCCCATCCTGGTGCACAGTGCCAGTGCTAGATGGCTGTACAAGGTACAAGGAGGGCTGGGACTGCAAGGAGTCGACAAAAACATCGTCCGATGAGGTTTGCTCCAGAGATCTGTCCGAATTCGACCAGCTGTCACACCTGCAGAGAGACAGAAGTCAGGATCTATGCTTTCCTTTTCTCCTGGTTGCAATTGAGCAAGCACACAGCAGCAAAAAGACCTCAAATCATCAGTTTGGGACAAAATCTGTCCCTTCTCTATGGCTGTGGGAAGTCCCTCCTGAGCTGGGCAGGGGGACGGGGCACTTTGTGGAGCACCTTGGGCAGCAGCAGGCAGAAAGGGCATCTGGAGGGAGGCCCAGCCACTCACCCTGGAAAGGGCCAGGACCAATGTTCAGTGCTTGACTGCTAATCTGCGCTATGAAAAGCCCTCTGCAAATTGGATTAGGCTGATGGTCCCCTGCTGTCCTTGGGATCCTACTCTGAGTAGCAAGGCTCAAGGACCAGTTTGCCCCAGTTTCCCAGGGCATCAGCGGGCAGGCAGAGGGTGGCTCCAGCCCAGGACATCTGGCAGACCTCAAACCTACCTGTTGTGGCTGAGCTTGCCTGACTCGCAGTTGGAGAGGAAGAGGTAGTCGGGGAGGAAAACAGACTCTGACTCGCTGGGGGTCTCCTCCGCAGCAGATGCGTCAGCAGCAGCGTGGTCCACCGAGAAGGAGGGATCGGCGATGCGGGAGGCGTGGGTGGAGGCGGCCGGCGATGGCTGCGGGGATGAGGTCGTGTGAGACAGGCTCTCCACCGAACCTGCAATGGGAAGGGATGGCCCCGGCTGAGGCACGGCTCTGACTTACCCTGGCCCACTGCCTCTCCTGGCCATCACCACCTCGCTTTTGCACCAGGGTTGTTTCACCCCAGAGCAGCAGTGGGTGAAGGCAAAAACTGACTCTGGGAAGAGCGGAGCCCGATTCTGCAGCTGCTCCCTCTGAGCCGGTTGGGCAAGCCAACTGCCAAATTGAGGGGCTGCAGAAGGTGCAGACCCCCCTTGCTCTGGGGTCTCCCACTCCTGCAGGGCTGGAGCAGACAGTGATGAACACAGCATCTGCTGAGGAAAGCGCTGAGGCAGAGCAGTCTGTTTTATCACGTATTTTTTAGGCCCTAAGGCAAATAATTAATTATTAATCTCCAACACTTCAAATTAATGGCGACAAGGGAAGGGATTGTGTTCTTCCCACTTTCTAGATCTCAGTGGACAAAATTGAGCTTGGTGGCTCACGGAGTAGCCGGATTTGTTGCACCTTTGAACTTATCTGCAAACTCTGTATGCCTCTCGAGGCCGCGAGAGCTGTGGGGTAGCTGTTAGGGGAGCCTGTGCTCAGTGACACCCGCCCCACTCCCTCCATCTCTGGGTGTAACGCTCCAGTCCCATTCCAGCACAGAGAGGAGCAGGTCAAAGCCTGAGTCAAAGCAGCAAAACTCTTCGTCAAAATGGAAAAACCCTGCAGCAAAACCAAAGACAAACCAGCTACCACTGATAAAACCAAACCAAGCATAAACATGCCTTCAAAATGGAGTGAGAAGGCAGATTTCTCTAATGCTGATATCCAAAATTTGCTAGAAATGCTGAGAACCAGCCCTTGACCACCTGTGTGCATGCTGCAGACGAGATCCTGCCCGGTGCAGTGAGGTCCTGAGATCCTCTGGCAGGTTCTGTCTAGTCCTCAGCTCGACACAGCAACAAGCCTCGGTTGTTGTAGTCACTTTCCAACCCTGGGAGGTGCTAGGTGTATGTGCAAGCAGGCCAGGGACGGCGAGAGCTGCCAAGACTTGGGTGGTTAGAGGGCAGCATCACTAAACACAAACAACACTCTCCAGCGACCCAAACTTCCACACCAGCCACAGTGGGCTTCACCCCATCACCTTTCTGATCTCGGCCAGAAGAAGAGTGAAACAGATCTTTTCCCCCTGCACTACCCCACGCTTCATCCCTTTAAATCGAGCAGGGAGTCACCTCTTCCCTTCCCATCCACCAGCACTGACTCACTGCTGCTTCCTCCTGTTAGCGTTGGAAGTCTGGAGCAGTGGTGGACCCCAGGTCAGCAAAGCACAGAGGTATGTGCTTAAATTTGAGCTTAAGTGAAGCATTTGCTTAATTTAACAGCTTACAACAGCAGAATTTCAGCAGTGAGCATCTGGAAGGAACGGCTTGTACGGGGTTTCACATTTGCAAAGTAGAGCTAAGGGCTGCAGCCTTCTCATCTGAAAAATAACTTTTCCCTTGTTCATTGTGCTGGCTCGGGCGCTCACTCTACTTCCAAGTCTTGGACTTGGAGAGCTGTCTTGCAGACTAAGGATGATCAAATATGCACTGGGCTGACTCCATAGGGATCTCAGAAAAGCATGTTCACATCACCATCTGACCACTTTTTTTTTAAAACAAAAAAAAACAAAAAAACCCAACTAAACCCCACCATAACGCATAAGAAAGAAATTAATGACATTCTGGATTATTAACACAGAGAACGAACAGGCCTGAACTCCATCTGGTACTCACAGGGTTTAGCCATGGATTATCCCATCAGGAAAGGCTGCGAGCTGCAGACCACATGGCAACCGTTGCGAGCAGGAGGGAGGGATGAGGACGGCGCAGACCTTGCCCTTTTCTAACCTTCAGGGACCTGTAGTCAGCTCCGAACGGTCCAGCCCCGTCCCTGCCAGCTCTGCTGGTAACTGAATCAGCACGCATTAAAGTTGTACCGCGGCAGCAGCTGGGTAGAATAAATTATGCATGGCCACTTTCGACAGCGAGAAGGCAGAGAATAGGTTTGGTGCCTGCCCTCCCCTTTGCCAGAGAGACAGCAGGCAGCTTCAGCTGCCAAAATAACTGCTTTGGTGGGTACTAACCCAAAAATCTCTGCACTGTATTGATGGGGAAAATCACCATGGAGGATGCGGAGCATCCTCTGCTGTGACTTTCCCCATCCATTGCTTGGAAAAACACAGGGCTTTTTCATCCTGCTACAGACCCCAGCCTGCTCCTCAAAAATTGTTACGGTGCAACAGCAGTGCAGGGATAAGTGAAATAGGGGAGTCCTGCTCTCAGCAACCCCCCGCCAGACTCCATACCATGAGGTAGAAAGGCCACCCACCTCTCCTGGCCAGGGGCCAGAGCCTGACATTAAAGAGCGGCCTTGAGTCTGTGCAACCGAGAAGGGATTTCCTCCTGCTCAGAGGGGAGTGTGGAGGGAGTATCTCCAGCGCCTGTCCTCCAGCGTGGGCTGGGAGGAGCCATCACACCTCCCCTGAACTCCTTCAGATGCTGCCCTGGAGCAAGGATGCTGCCTGCCCCACTTTGTATGGGAACACACAGAAATAAAGTGAAGACACTCAGGAGAAAGCGTCTCTGCAAGGAGAGCACAGTTCCTCCAGGCAGCCCCTCAGTGCAGTGCTCCCGGCTCCCCTTGCTCCCAGCACGCTGCCCTGGCTGGGGGAGATGCTCCCCAGTGCGGCTGCAGCGAGGTCCTGGGGAATCAAACCATCCCTATGCCACGGCAGAGTCTGTGCACATCGGCAAAAGGAAAAAAAAAGGGAGAGACATTTAAGGAGGTAAAGAAAACAGAGGAGCAGGCAGAAAGGGAGAAAGTCGCAGCAATGGGGAAGGATGGGTGTGAACAGCAGAGCAACCAGAGGCGAGGGAGAGGTGGAGCAGAAATGCTCTAATCCAACTGCCGGCAGCCAAGAGGGACCCAAGGGTAACCTGTCACTTAGGGTGACCCTGCCAACGTGCCGGTCCATGCAGTGTGCAGGGAGGGCACCAGTGAGGGGGGGCTCACTGGGGACATCAGGCTCCACTGTGGCTCTTGGTGCTGTGGGAGAGAGTAGAGCAACAAGAGAGTGATGGAGGTCAGCAGAGACCTTCTCAGGTGAGGGCTCCAGGAGGAGCAAGGCGTTTACATGGGATGTGGAACAATATCTGGAGCCTGTGGAAGAAGTGAAGAGGGAAGCCAAGACGAAAGGTCCCACTCGGGCCTGCCAAGGCATGGCCTGGGGGAGCGGTCAACGCACAGCTACAATCTGTAAAAGTAAGGCTTCCTTGTGAAAAAGGCTCAACAACTTTCTCATCAGTTTCTCCAGCTGCCATATTGCATTGTGTCAGTTAATTGTGTCAGTACTCCCCACCTGGAGTACTGTGTCCAGTTCTGGAGCCCCCAACATAAGAAGGACATGGACCAGCTGGAGAAGGTCCAGAGGAGGGCCACAAAGATGATAAGAGGGATGGAGCACCTCTCCTATGAAGAAAGGCTGAGAGAGTTGGGGCTGTTCAGCCTGGAGAAGAGGAGGCTCCGGGGAGACCTGATAGCGGTCTTCCAGTACCTCAGGGGGGCCTACAAGAAAGATGGGGAGAGGCTGTTCAGTAGGGCCTGTTGTGACAGGACTAGGGGTAATGGTTTTAAAATAGAGAGGGGTAGATTTAGATTGGATATTAGGAAAAAATTTTTCACGATGAGAGTTGCAGAACACTGGAACAGGTTGCCCAGAGAGGTGGTGGATGCCCCATCCCTGGAAACATTCAAGGCCAGGATGGATGAGGCTCTGAGCGACCTGATCTAGTTGGGGATGTCCCTGTTCCTTGCAGGGGGGTTGGACTAGATGACCTTTGAAGGTCCCTTCCAACTCTAATCATTCTATGATTCTATGATTCTAATTATGGTTTCAGCTTGATTATGGGATAAAGCATGCCCAGGATGTCCCACAGCCACCTCATTTCATCTCCTCCCCATCCCAGCCTTCTCTCTCCTCCAGCTGACTCCCTTGAAGGTGCCAGCCCCCCCATCACTTTCAGCACAGCCAACGGAACAGCTTCTTGTGGCAGTCGAGCGCAATGGCTGCTGCTAGCAAATCCTTCCCGACAGCCCCCGTCCCAGGTGCTTCCTGACATCTGCCTGGAGCTTGCGCTTCGCCTCCGTCTCTCAGCCGTCCCCTCTCTTGTTGACTAAAAAAGCCATCCTCACGGGGCCAGCCGCGGCTTTGCTAACTTTGGCCTGTGCTTGGCTTCTTACATGTCAGACCGGAGGCTGCTGGTGACCAGAGCCTGGCTGTTTGTCCAGCTTCTTTGCTGCTGGAAGGGACGAACTGGATGGTGTTTGCCGCTGAGTCACTGTAAACCTGTGGCTGCACTTCCCGTGCATTAAGCGGAGAAAGCAGCAGATTTTGGTTTTGGCCTCAACGTCACAGCAAATTTTCAGAGATGTAAGGATCAAGAGTGATTGATTTCACAATATAATATTGGCTTTGAGATTCATTTTAATACACAGAACAGCTTATTAAAGTTTCCTGCAATTGATGTGTCTTTCTTTTGATGATTCATTTCAGGGACTATTATTTTTTTAACATGGTAGCAATCAAGTTAAAAAAGCCTATGGCATTTAATAGAGCTTTTCTCTTCTTATGTTAATTTTGAAGGGTAATTTGTTTAAACCTACAGGCTCTTGGGGGATTTAGGTGCTTCCAAAAAGCTGAAGCAATTAGCAACTGTTTGAAATGTGATGTGCAACCTGTGGAACTGTGCAGGTTTAAATCAGAAGATTTGAACATGCCCTGCAGCCTCACCTGAATTACACCCCAGCTTGACCTCACCGGCGTGAGTTGCAGGATGAACTGAAGATCTTACGAGCTATTCGCTTCCAGAAATGCACTAGATACAGCAATATCTCCGCATCAACACGGGCAGATCAGTAGGAAGGGGATTACTGAATATCCCTAATTGCATCCAGGCTCCAAAGGGCTATGGACTCCAACCCCTCAAAGCTACCAGCTCTCGTTTGCAAGTTGTATTCACGGGCAGTTTGTGCTGGCACATAAAAATACATCAGCACGTTTTCCTGATGGTCTCTAAAGCAAACGGGAAAAGCGCAGACATCACATTTGTAACAGGACCACTGCAGTGCTCTTTCCACTCCCATTTCCCCTCAGAATAAACTACTGAAGAGAAGATTAAAGAAGGCCAGGAACCAGGATAGATTAAAATAAAACATCTCACCATTGCCTTTTGTTTCCCTTCAAGCTACAAGGTCACGGTGTGGCGATGGGCCGTTGCAGACACCAGCAGCACTCTGAGCACAGCAGCACAAGGGCCACGGCAGGATAATCTGCCTGGCCACACTACGATACCCCCAAACACATTACTGCCCTTGGGATGGAGTCCCTCCATCACCACCCTTTCCTCCTCTTGCACTGCCTTTTATCACAGCAAAGGACTTCATTCTGACTCACTTCCTATGAAGCTCTCAAATTGCTGCTGTATCTGCCCCTTGGAAACATCAAGGGTAAGAGAGATCGCTGTTATCTGAGCCTGGTTGTCTCGTTTGAAAGGTAAGTTAATGATGATACAGGTCCTGACTTTAATTACTCACTACATCCATCTTGGAGTGGTTAATTCTTGGAAGCTTTCCAAGAAATTCACCCTCCTGAGTATACACAGGTGTAGGTCCAGGCAAAACAGGTTGACTTTATGCTTCCCTGGCAGGACCATCTCTTAAGTCTAGACACACACTCTCCTACCCTGTCTATTTTCTTTATTTTTCTTCTCATTAATAGACTGAGACAGCTCAGTATTTTTGTCATTGATTTATGTATGTGCATATACACCCAAGTCTGTGCACATTCCACATGCAGCAAAGCCTGAGAAAATGCGAGTTTTGCAGGACACTTTCCTGGAACAGGTGTCTTACATTAAGCCAAACTAAATAAATACGGGACATGTAATGAAATAAACGGCCCCAGAAGATAACACTCAGTCAGCTTTTCACATAAACAGGACCTTTTCTTATTAAGGACCTGCTGTTTATTCTAGCAGGAATTGCTTCATCAAAGTGAGACCAAGCAGCCAGCTATTACTTCTACCCAGCAGAAGTGAGATCCCTGATAACTTTCAAATCAGGGTTTAGCAGCATCTCAGCGCTGTGAGAAGGCACAAGAAACAAAGTCCCACACCACCTGCCCAGCCTAACCAGCCAGCAAGGTCCATGCTTCCTCTCATCCTGGGTGCTGGTGTGGAGGAGCCGAGACACTGGTCATCCTCCCAAGAGCCGAGACAAGCATGAGCGTGATCCTACCTGTGCCATCTTCTAGATGTCCAAAGTTACAGATCTGGCTGATGTTGTGCACCCAGACCTGCATCTCCTCCTCGGTTTTGGCTACCAGGTAGAAGGTGCGGTAGGTGGTTCTCACAATGAAGACGAAGTTGTTCTGAAATTCCTTCTTGATGAAGTTGGGTCCTGAGTGCTTCAGCACCTCGCACTCATTGAGGTCGATGATCCGAATGGGCTTTTTGGAGTGGTTGTTCCTGTAGTACTCCAGGACATCTGGGTTCCCGCTCATGCGGCCTCTGCGCAGCACGAACCAGCGCTTCCGCCATGCCTGCAAATGGCATGAACAGGGCCCTTTTAGTGTCAACCACATAATACATCAATCAGCCTACCCATGCTTATTTTCTTTTAGGTTTAATATTTTTTTTTTGTAAGCTGGCCAAAAGATGACTTTGATTTTAAATGCTTGCTATCAGCTTGCATTTGTGACAGGAAAAAAAGGCAGAAAGTTGTCCGTTTGGAGGTCAAGAGGAGCAAGACTTCTCCCCTCCTCTCACCCCTCTGCCAGCATGGTATAATCAAAATGTTCTGATACTTCGCCGTGGAAGAGATTATAACACATTTTTCTTTGTGAAAATGAAAACACCTAGGATTGTACCCTGTGTCGGGTGCATGAGTTACTGTCTGGTAACAAACACCTTTTGCCCAGCAAAGCCAAGGGCTCCAGATGACCTATGCAGCTTCCCTCTGACGATTGTTCAGTGCTAATAAAAAGCGTTAATGAGCTGCCAGTTACTTCTGAAAGCTCAGAACAAACCTTAAGGGAGTTGTAATACTACAAAGTTAAACAGGAAACTTCCAGACCTTACAGAAGGACGTCTGTTTACACAGACACTGCTTTGAGTGACCCAAAGTCAACCCAACCCAAACCTGGTAAGCACTGTTATCTTTTAGACCCTTGTGACTGAAGGTATGGGCAGGCTTAAATGAAATCCTGGCAGGACTAAGATGCGGCATCACTTTATAAAGCTATATGCAAGCTTCTAGGAACAAAATAACATATTTTCCCTTTTTTTCCAGCAGCTGTTTTTGTTCATCAACAGTATAAGTGCCTCTGTGTTGATTACAGCTGTCACCAACACGCTCACTCCTCCGGCCAGAAGAAATCCACCCCAAGCTCGTTCCACAGAGAAATAAGACATTAGGAGATTCCCACTTACCAAACTCCATAACAATCGTGTTGGATAAAGTCATGCCCAAACCAGCAAGGCCTGATGGCTGCCAGGGAGCAGCTGAAGCGAAGGCTGCAGCTGCTCCCGCTCTGCCGGCCGCCCCAGAAAGGTGCAGGGGCTCCCGAGCTGCCTGGGTGCCTGCAGTAGCTGTACAGCCACTGGCTGCTTTAGCTGCCTTGATAAAAGGTTATTAAAGAAACATCTGAACAACCACCACTGCAAGATCCCTACCTGAATCTTCTTCAGGTGCTCTTTGCAAAATGACTTGTCACGACGACGTAAACCTGGGGGATTGCTTGTGTTCGAGTTAAAAATCACGCCCGTTTTGCAAAGAGTGGATCTGTCTGTCAGTTTAAAGGCTAAGATGTAAGAGTCCTTACTGGCACAGTTTAGGATCAACACAGGCACTACAGATTTTGCTGACACTGAGTTCCCATGGGCTTGGTGAAAGTTAAAATGATCAACAAAAACAGCAACAATCATTTGCCAAGAAAAAGTTGTTTGTTTTTTTTTTCCACTACTCAAAAGAGACTTTCTTGCAGGGCAGCAAGCTTTTCACAGTCTGTCAATATTCACCCAGAAATTTATCTAGAAGTAAGTCTGTTCAGCGTGGCAGTACCTTAATCCATTTTGAAAGCAAAAGATTCTTCCAAAACAATCTGCAGGGACGAGAGAATGAAATATCGTAGAGGGAGCTGTCGCAAGGCTGGACAAGCAGATACCAGCCTGTGTAAAGGAGGGGTGTTCAGAGAGGGGGGAGGCACAACAGGAAGCAGAGGTGAGGTGCAAAGCACATTGCACAAAGAAAATTAAGTCTTGCCCTTGTGACCTGTTGAGGTTTGAAAGTGATTTGGTCTCTGCTGAAAGTAGCTGGAGATAACAGATCACTGAGGTATCTCACACAAGGCTAATTTTGCGGCAGCCAGGAAAAAAGAACACCCTCCCCCAAAGGAAACAGAAACAAAGGAAAAGTGTTTAATGGAGAAAACACTTTCCTGACTAGCAAGCTTCAGCAGCGGAATACAGCCCAGCAGGTATCTCACATACATAGTCCCAGAAAGAATCCACATCTCTGCCACCTACAACCGGAGTGCTGGACCAGCCTAATGCCCACCCCACAGATGCAGCAGGACCAAAAGGTCACATCCCCTAACACACTCTCTCCCCTGAATAACAAAAGAGAAATGCTTCAGGAGGTATAAACCAAACAAGACCTGCTCTTTGCCTCCCAGGGAAGCAGGCTGCTCAAGCAGAGATGGGAAGGAGCCATCAGCTCCCCAACAATACCACTTCTCACTCCTCTTCCCAAGGCTGCCAGCCCTGCAGCTTAAATACGCTTGGCTCCTTCCGATGGAAATTGGATGGACATCACCTGCACATGGGCAAACTGAGGGGACTGGAGAGGGGATGGGATGGGATGGGATGGGATGGGATGGGATGGGGAGCAGCTGGGGACACCCTGCCTAGCTGGCACCCATGCAGCTGCGGGGAGATGGGAGCTCAGCCCCGAGGTAATTTCTTTAGCATATTAATTTTCCTGAGTTTAAAGGGGTCTGTAGTTTCAGTATAATTTGGGCAGCCGGTGAGAAGAAAGAGACAACTGCCGCTGTGCTTTGCCAAAAAGCGGAGGGTCCCTCTGTTCAGAGGTGAAGGCTGGCTTTGGTGTGGCACGAGCGGCTGTGGCTCTGCAGGCTTTGGTTTTGTACAGGCCGAGAAGCTGCCCGATAACCTTTTTCCCTCCAAATATGCAATTTGATCAGGCTTATCATCTGGCTGGTGCTGGGAGACTGGAGATGGAGAGGTGCCCGGTCAGCGCAGCTTGACAGGAGATGAGAGCAGGGCCCAGGCTGTGTGAGAAAACACTGGCTATCATGGCTGGGCAGCCGTGACAACAGGGCTGAGGGGAAGTAATGCCAGATAGCTGTCCAAATCTGCATTGCCCTTGGGAAGGGTAGGCCTCCCCTCTCCATCTCCCGCATAGCTGCCCTCGCCGCCTTCCCCAGGCTTGCATTAGGGCCTGTGCAGCCAGCCAGTCCGCCAGCCTGAGTCAGCAGTTGTGGAAACTGCATCCACACACACAGCACACTTGCCCCCAGCCTCTCCAGGCTCCTTTTTTTCCCTCCATTCTCCAGAAGGAAAGTGCTACTGGCTACAGACACAGCTACCTGTGTGGGTGGGCTGAAGGACCATCTTTTGTGTCTCTTCTCTCGTTTCACACATCCAGCCCCATCACTGTCTCTCCCCAATGGCCCATTTCCATTCTGAAACTTTCACCAATATGTGCCTTTACTCGCAAAATGTTGTGCTCCAAACCATTTTTCCTTATCCTACAATGCTGAGTGTACAACGTGCCGAGTTTTTGAGACACTCGCAGTTTGCCTGCAAATGGACACGAGCAGGTTTGCCATCGTCAATACGCAGGAGTCACTCTCTCCATGACATAGGCAAAACAGGGGTCAAACACACCTTTAGCACCAGGCTTTTATCTCCAACAGTCAAATATCCTTTCCTCATTTTCCTGGCATTTGCCTGCAACGAGCTACATGTCTCCTTTCCCCGGGGGAAGGGGATGCAGCACACTGGAGTCGCTGGGAGCCCGGCTGTGGCAGGCCTTGGCCAGACAAGAAGGCGGCAGGAGCTTTTAGCTCGCCGGGACCCAGGCACCTCACGTATTACGCAGTCCACTTCGTCGGAGCAGGGGCCGGGGCTCCTCAGCCCCGGGCCGGAGTCGCAGAGAGTGCCTGGCAGCTCCCAGCCCCTGCCCTGCAGAGCATGGTGGGCTTTTACATGGTTGTACGCTCCCCGTAGTTTCCTTTTTACCATTTACCAGCCACAAAGCTGCCTCCTCCTTCTCCTATTACAGTTCTTCTCTCCATCCCTGGTTTTCCATCTTTGCAGCACGACCTTCGCCCACAGACCAGGTGTGGTGCAGCACGTGCCTTCCTCCCCTGCCTCATCACGCACCCAAAACAGAAGCTGTGCCTGTGCCAGCAACATGACGCAAGGTGCTGAGCTCCTCCCGGGACTGGAGTGGGCTTCCCATGGCCTGGGGACCCCTCACTGGGGAAGGATGCTCTGTGCCACCACCCCATGGTACAGCAAGGAGCTCTGCTCCCTGCTCCCTCCATCTTCGAGCACCTTCAAGCCCCCGCTGTGGCTCAAGGCTGGCAGGGGCACCCGAGGAGCCAGAATGGGCAGGGTGGTGGGGCTGTGGTGAGGAGAGATTTATTTCAGCTGATCAGAGAGAACAATATCTCATGGTATTTCATCTGGAGCTGCACACACTGCCAAATGTACAAGAGAGTTTGGATCAATTTAAGGGTGAAAGATTGCACTCCCATGGTTGGATGAGGTAACCTGTGTACTTAAATAGGAACCGATTCCTGGGATGCAGCCTAGGCTCCTCACTTACACTACGGAAAGGATCTACACGTCCAGAAGAAATATTACATTTATTTGGGAGCCTCTTGAAATTAGTTCCTTCTTGATGCAGAAATGATACGATGATGATATGTTTACATGTCCTCCAGAGCTTTGCTGGCATTAGAGAGAAGGCTTTATCAGAAAAGCACAACTACAATCAGACAAGAGCCTACATAAATCTAGAACAATTTTCATCTGCCCTTCATAAGTGGAATAGTTTGGTGCCAAAAGGATGAAAGAATTTGCAGCAGTGTTGGTCAGACGCCAGCACGTTGCTCTGTGCAACACAAGCTATCAGTGTTTTCCTCTTGCTCCTGAATTTTTCACTTTGGGCATTCCCGAGCCACTTCTGAAGGGAAGAGGAATAGCTCTGTTTCCATTTCAGAAGGGTTTCTAAGAAAGCGATCGCTGCTTCCACAATCTGACGTCTCTACTTCTGCTGAACAAGTGGTGTGAGGTTTAGAAAGGGCTGCTATCACACGCGAATGTTCGCCCCGCCACGGCACTGTCAGATAAAACAGGCCACAAGCAAACCCATTACGTGCTGAAAAAACAGCGAGCTGGTAAACAGAAACAAGAGTTCGAGAGCTCAGTGATGGGGAGGGCTGTAAAAGGTCTGAACAGTTGGGATAGCTCTCATCCCGCAAACTCCCCTGGAAAGACGAAGCAGCAAATCCCAGAAGAGGAGGGATGGCTGAGAGCTGGCACTGCCCGTGCGCACGGTGCTCCACCGCGGTTATGCTGCCGTGAGCCGCGAGGCATCCTTGGGGCAACAGAACTAGCAGAGCTGCAGGATGATGGTCCCCAAAGAGTGCTAGCACTCGAGACACAAGTTTTCAAAGCTTGCCTTTTGTTTAAACAACAATTTTCAAACGTAATTTTTGTGGAAAAAAAAAAACAGGTGGAACTTCATAGCATTTCCTATAAATGACTTAGAAGAGGAAGTTAAAATTCATATGTAGAGAGGTTTGTAAGCAGCTGATATCTAAGCCTTTAAGACCATATGAGTTAAGAGAGTTTCCCCCGCCGGCACAGAGCAGGAGGTGGTGGGACTGCACAGTACAGGCTCTGCGAGGGGGACCTGTGCCTCAGGAACAGGTCAGGACCAGCTCCCAGCAAGCATCCCCGCATTCAAAGAGCCGAGGACACCACGAGGTTGCCCAGAGAGGTGGTGGATGCCCCATCCCTGGAAACATTCAAGGCCAGGTTGGATGAGGGTCTGAGCAACCTGATCTAGTCAGGGATGTCCCTGTTCTTTGCAGGGGGGTTGGACTAGATGACCTTTGAAAGTCCCTTCCAAATCTAACCATTCTATGATTCTATGATTCTATGACACTGTTGGGAGCTCTTTTGCCACTCTTTCAAGAGAAAAGGGCCAGTCCCGTGCCGTTTGTGCTCCTTAGACTGGGAGACCCTTGGCGAAGGGCTCACGCCTTCTGCGCGGTAGGCTGCATTACTCATAATAGCACTCGATTAACTCACTCGCAGAAATGTGAGATGAAAAAGACCTCTTAATCCACCCGGCCTGTCCCCCAGCTGGAGTTATGGCTTTGCTATTTCAGTTGTGGCTGTTGGTCTGCAGCTCCCATCAGCTCTGCATAATAAATCTCTCCCTAACGAGGCTGCCTGCTGGTCCCTTCCCGAGTGTCCCCGTGCAGGGCTCTGGGAGCTGCTGAGCTCATTGCCCATCACCCACCGGTTTAATGCTTCTCTTGGATGTTGTCTCCCTTGCTGTCTGGTTTACCTTGCTTTCTACTCAGATCTCACAAACTTCTTCAGCAGTAAGAGGCCAAAACTTTATGGCTGGGAAAGAAAAATCAATAAATACTCAATTTCAGAGAGGAATACTCCTCCCTTAGGGCTTTCCTCTGCCTCCACAGGCATGTAATTCTATTTAACCTAGAGAATAGAGGGAGAAGTTTTCTGCAGTAGTTTCTCTCCCTTTGCTTGGGTGCCTGAAGCTGAGGTGCATTCACCTGGGTGCCGGAAAGGCATCAGCTCTCCCTTCCTCTGCGCGTTCGTGCCCACTACACCTCTGCTTTCTCAAGGTAAGGGCTCAGCTATGGTGGGGAAAAGCACTGAGCTAAGCAGTGTTCCCATACAAAACAACTTTCAACACAGACCAGCGCAAATGGTCTGGCTCATCCCGTGCAAAAGACCATCAAAGAAGGAGTTCAGGACAGACTACAGTCTAATGCTCTATTTCCATCTGCTAAGGTGTGAGTCATTTATCGAGTCACTCGTCTCTCTGATTGTGGTAGTTTCTAAGAGCGTGACTCTAAATGAATCTTGTTTCAAGAAAGTCACCATGAGTCTTCCTCGGAGGAGATGTAACGGGTGCGTAGTGGAAGGGGAAATACCTTCTTGCTCTCAAGGTGATACAGATAGATGAATTGACTAAAAACACTAACCAAGAAGTTTCCTGCGCTGTAAATGCAATGAAAGCTTTGTAATAAAGCATCAAAGATGACATTCTGTAGAAGAGAGATTTCCTTTGTTTCTATTTCTCACAAAAAGAAACCTGTGGTTTGTGAAGAAAAAATGACACACACTAAAAAAGAGGAGAAAAAGTCCCAGAGTCATAGGTTGCCTGCTAACCTACACACATTCCTATTGCCTGATCTACATCCTAATCCATAATATTTATGGTGCTTTACATATACAAACATCTGCAACAGAATGAGTCACTGCTATTTAATAAACATGCAGATTCTTTGTAAAGATAATGGGTTCACTTGGGCATGAAGGGTCAAAGTCATAGTGACCCAAAAACTTGGGAGTTCTAAGTTCTTAAAAACCTTGTGGAAGATAAGAAAACAAGTTCTGAAAGTAAAATTAATAATAACACCACTGCATTTTGGAGAAGGAGGAAGGAGGCAGACACTTGGATGAAGAAATGGCATTTCACTCATGTCCCCCATCCTTTAGTAAGAGCAGTAAAGAAACAAGAACTGTGCTTCTCACAAATGTTTTGGTTAGAAGTTTCCTCCAAGGACACTGGCAAGGAGACAGAGCATCCCCTTGCTCCTCACGCAAGTAGGAATTGCTCTACAAGACGCTGCTGGCTGAAGGGGAGCAGTGCTGCTGTCCTCTCCTCGCTTTCCTCCTGGCAGGTGGGTCTGAAGGGGCTCTCCCACAGAGACAAAACGCTGACACTGCGGTCGTGCCGCCCAGATGGGTCCCTGAGCTTTGCAGGAGAAGATGCTATGGGGCATCCCATCCAACAAGAACCCCCTTGCTACGGGGTAGAATTCACCAGCTTTGATCCCAGCCATAACAACTCTACCGCACCAGAAAAACACCGTGGCTCCATGTCGCCTGGGGGGACTGAAATGTGGCAGATGGCTTTGCAAGGTTGCCTGCCTGCCCTGGGACACGCGGCGCAGGCAGGACCGCACTGTCCCCGCCAACGCTTCACAGAGCGCACTGCTTCCTAGCGTCCTGGAAATGCCTCCGGACCGATAAAGCCTTACCTGTGAAATCCATAGCAACAAAACACTGAAGAAGAGATGGCAGAATGGCAATCCTATTCCAGTGGATTCATTTAACAGTGAAATCCTGACACAGGCATGAAATAAATAAGCCCCCCACCCCATCATCAGCCCAGGGCACGACTTCGCTATTCTTCCTCCTATTTTGACAGCAGTGGTGCTGAAAGCTTGAAGCTTTTCGTGTTAACAGCTGCCCTGCAAATACAGGCAGGCCCCTTCGAGCTCATTTATAGAAAGCATAAGGATCAGTCATTACGAAATTACAGCTAACTGCTGTAACACAGGGCTGCACCTCCCCGGGAGAGGCTTGCGGCCGAGCGAGGTTTGTCAGGAGCACCGAGCAACCAGGGCCAGCCAGCAATCTCGACAGCATCTGCAGGGGTGCGAGTCAAAAGACACAGTTGGTATTAATAAATAAATAAATAAATACATCGACTCCCCCACCGCGCTTGGCTGCGTTTCATTGGGACTAACGAGATGGTAAAGACAGTCTCACACGTTTTCAGGAAGCAACTGAAATTTTTGCGATTCGGGACTGTTACGCCCAAAGGGATCTGGAGAAGCAATGAAAAATGCAGGTAAGGCAAAGAAAGCCAGCTGCGGTGCGAGATCCACACAAGCTCGGGAAGCCTCCCCATGGGCAGAGTCCAGTACAGCGTCGGCCCCGGGCTGGCCACCCTCCGCCTGGGCTGCCAGCCCTTCCACTGGGCCACTGGCTTTCATCACAATGAACCTGCGATGGGTGAGCAAACACACTGAGTGGAGGGAAGCTGATTTTGGCCACCTGGCCTTGCCCCTGCCCAGGGCGGGCAGGCAGACCCCATCCCACCTGGATCCCCGCACGCCACAGCCCGAGCAGCTGTAATGCCGGGTGGGGGGCATCAAACTGCTGGGGCAGCCAGGGCTGGACACTGACTCACATCGTGAGCATCCTCACGCTCTCCTTTCTGTTTCATTTTGTCTGTCTTGTTCACTTTTAACGGGGACGTAAAGTCGGTTGCAGCCCAGAGTAGAGGTCCCAGCAGCAGAAGACGGCACTGAAGCGATTAAAGCCATTCAAGGATCGCCTCCCACCCAGAGCCCTCCTCTCCTCCGGCACATTTCTTCCTTCCCGCGGGCAGGCGCAGTGAAGCATTAATTCCTCTAAGCTGCCCCCCAAATGACACCTTCTGACTGCTGCTCGATTTTTGCAGGCATTTCAGCTCCCTGACAGTGAAGACTTACAGGCAGGACTCTTTACATGAGGATGTTTACAGCCTCGCCAGCTAGCCAAGAGTTTTAGTTCCATATTCCCTCACAGCATGTTTATGTGTAGTATCTAAAATGACATTATTATTATCATCCTGAACACAGCTTAGATTTCTGGAGTGCTTTTTTTTCACCTTTAAATCCTAAAGCACTTGACAGCTGGTACGTGATCATTACACGCTGCACATGTTGTGATCCGTTCACCTGTCACAGGGATACACCTGCCTCTGAAGTTACGCTGCGTTCCTGATAATCAGGATGCTTATCCGTACTCCCACGGGTGCACACTCACATCTGTACATTTGGCTTTGACCAACCTATGGTGCAACTTTTCCATCGGAAATCCTTGTCGACCTGTTTAAGGTGGCAGAGGTCGATGGACAGAAAACCACTGGTCAGTTAGAAAAAAAATTTCTGATTTCTCAGGATGCAGGATCGGGCTTTTTACAGAAACAGGGAGAACAGAGAAACTAACACACTGACATAAGTCTTCCTGGACTGAACAACATAACTTCATTTTCTGTTCGTGGGAAAAGTGCTCCTGAAACCTCACACTGCACAATAAGGATTCCTACTGTTACAGGAAAACTACTTGTGTAAAATGGCCTGGAAACCCTTAAGATCTCTCTGACTCCTACACAATAAATTCTTTAACACCAACACAGTAATAAGATATAATCTTGCATAAAGGTAAATTTTGATTTCTTGAAATGGCTTTAATCCAAAACTCTTGCATAATTGTAAAGGATTTTTAGAAGGCTCTGCACAGATCCTTGAGATCTTAATAAAAATTAAGTTGCTCCCAGTTCTGAAATACAAATGCTGGGTATAATCCTCTGCCGAATGACCGAAGCTAGCGCAGTCACAGGAGTTTTCAGTCATTTTTGGAAGCAAGTGTAGGAAAATGTATATACCGAAGGGACTGAAGTTTGGACAAATTTTGAGCAAATTTGCTAAACTAATAGCTTTTATGGAAGGACTCCAAACCTGCTTCGCTGAGGAAAGAAACAGAGTCGGGGCTGATCCCCTTCTTGTAACTCGCAAGCGCGACGTAAATACAGATGTGCAAAGCAGTTAAAGACCAGAAAGAACTGCTGGGAGATTGCACCCTGCCTGGGGCTATCGGGAGTCCCTCTGCCTCTGTTTTACTTGGAACTGGCGGTTTTCTCAGTATTCTTCACACAAACAGAGCACATTTTGCTGTTTCACCTTGTTAACTGAACATGTGGTGTGAGGTCAGCAACAGTCGCGCAGCCTATCTATAACTGTCTGTGCTCACATGATGCCACGGCTCTGAAGAGAAGGAACATAAACAGGAAATTGGGCAAAGTGACTCTTTTAGTAGCGGACCACAACACTGCTTTTATTATTTATTTATTTTTTTTTCACTAAACCTTTCAACAACAGGCTGTCAGAGCTGATGAAGAACACCAGAGGAGCCGGCGGGATCAGAATAAAAGCCGCGAATGTTTACGCTGTAACGCTTCTGCCTGATCATAACGACGCGGTTCGACGTAGGGAAACGAGCCCGCGTTCGGGGTTTTGCTCGGCCGATCTCCCGGCTTGGTGCGCGCAGGAGTAAGGAGACGTATCCTCCGCATCCACCTTGGGCCAAATCTGGAGTGTCTTTTTTTACATCCTGATTGAATTCGTGGCTGCGTGCTGCAAAGGCTTTGACCTTTGCACTTCATTTCACTCATAAAATTGCCTGGAGAAAGGAAGTGTGTGTGCAGGAGGCAAGCAGAAAAACAGGGAGGAGATGCACACGTGTGGGAGGACTTGTCTTACAGAGCAGGACATGTTTGTTGAAAATAAGACCCAACCTTTCTGGCCACAGGTAGAAAAAGATAGAAAGAAAAATAGAAATAGATCCAATATCTTAACAGCAACTATTTAGTATCCACATGAGCTCTGGATTTAGGCACGTGGAGGGGGGCACTGATTTCACAGCAGGTTCCTGTACTGCCTCTAAGATCTCTGCTGGGATCTACGTATTGGCTTGAAACTGGTCCCACGGGAAGCACCCGGCCTTTGCGGTGACATTTAAACTCCACTGCTGCAAATGGCAAAGCTCCCGTTTGCTCAGAGGAGGCCAGGTCCTCCTCTTGACAGGAAGCTCTGAGAAATGCAGAGATTCCCAAAAATGGAAACATGATATGAAGGAATTCTCTGAATACAGAAAATCTGCCTCTGGACTGACGAGGAGCCTTTCCATCAACCACATCAGAAGATGAACTCTCCCTTCGTGGGTCTGGCCTGGTTTTTTTGTGGGTTACACACAGGCTGCCCCGAACACTGAATTTTCTCCAACCAGAGAGCAAACATCTACTGGTGGCTTCAGGCATGGTAAAAGACCCTGATTTTGGGGAAGGCAGGCTTCCCCTACAGCTGTTAACCCAGCCATGCCCGCACAGGGCAGGCAGCATGCGGTAGGAACACCGACCGGCTCTTACGGCATCACGGGGCAGAGCCAGTGAGGGATTTTGGCTCCGCGCGTGGGCTGGCAGGTCTCCTGCATATCGCGAGGGCTGCCAGAATATGACCAGCAAACAAATGAATTACAATGAAATAAGGAATTTGGAAAGGTCTGTATTTGTGACAGAAAAGCGATTCAAGAAATTGGGTCTCTCCAGTCTCAAACTGGAAACAGTGCTGTGTGATTCAGATGCTCAGCCGAAGCCAGTCATCACCAGCCAGATTCCCTCGCTGAATATTTACAGAAAACAAACCAGATTATAAACGAAAAGTTAATTGTCAGACCTATTTAGTAAATATCATAATTGCATCAAAGAGTACACTAAGTGTGGGGGTAAGACACAAACCAAAACACATGGTGGAACGCGTTGGATGAAGTCTGTTCCCATATTGCATGTATGTAGGTACAAACGCGTTACTGGGGGGTACGTTACTGGCCCATGCTAGCTCTAGAGGGGTTTGAGCTGAACCTCAACAACACCGAAAGAGGCTGGAAGTGCTCAATAGCTGGTTTTACACTCATTTGTGCATTTCAAAGTACAATATTGAGAAAACCAGCTACACCAAGGAATTTTAAAATCCATTTTGATTGCAGTTCTGCTGTTTTCAGCCGTCTTCTCAACAACTACATTGCACTGTGCTACCCTTAGCTATTCTGTTAGATGGTGTTACATTTCCAGAACTGGGTTTTCTTCTTCTTTAAAAGCTGTCTTATATTAATCTCTGCTTTACACTTCACAGGAGGCTGAGCTGGTTTTCAAACACTTTTAGAATTATTTTTTCATTCTCCTTAGTTTGTGGAAAAGTGGTCATCACTCACATGGCTCATAATATACAGCATCCACTGCCTGTCATTTTTTATTTTAAAATAAATACATAAATGTGAGGAAAAATGCTTCCTGTGCCAGGTTTTCTTTTGTTTGCTTAAGAATTTTTTTGTTGTTGTTGCGCCCTGCGTCTCACCCAGGAAAACAGGGTTTTCGGGGCTGAGGGTTTGCAGAAATAACACCCCGCGAGCTCCGCTTCCCTTCACGCTTTAGGTGCGTTTCCCAAAGTCAGCTGGTTAAAGTCAGCTCGAGTATCCAAACATCCATCATGTAAACTTCCCAGGCTCAGGAGATAACTGCACATTTCTCCGCTCCGCTGCGGGAAGGCAACGCTGCCTGTGAAATTCTGCAGACCTGCGCTTTTTTGCTCAGTGTATCGTTTCACGTTCTGCCTACTTTGCACCGGCCCACGGAGCGCAATGCTCCGGCGGAGCTGGGAATGAGCACCAGTGGCCTCTGGCACAGGGTCAGGACTGCGCGCCCAGGTCCTGAGCTGTGTCCCTTGTCCTCAATCTTTTCTCTTTTTACCTTCTGAGACTGGTCATTCCAATACAAGTCACACAGAGGTTAAGTTTTCTCAGTCCCTTGTTACTGCACCAACTTTTGTCTCGACGTGAAGACATCTATGTGCCCTGGGCTGGTGTACTCTGGATAGAAAAATCTCAGCATGGCAAATAAAGTACTAACAGCATATTTAATGTTTATCTCCATTTGAATGACTTCTCAAACTTCCCTTGCTGAAGCAAACGATGAAATCACAACATGTTCAGAAATATTAAATCATTTCCTCAACATCTGAATATAACGGGTTGCAAAATGAAAACAATTACGTTTGGCACATTGCACACTTTATCCTCAACACTCCGAATTCTGGTATCCCTTCATATTTACCGGCTTGTGCTGTGCTCACAGCAGTGTTAAAAACAACTATGTGCCATGATTTATTTCCTAGGAAATCCCCCGGACTTGCCAAACACCAGCTTTGCCTGGACAGCTTGGGTTTCAGGTGGCCACGGCAGCAAGTTCACGATGCCCCAAACCAGCTTCCTACCTGCTGGCTTGCGGGCAGCCG
>JAAGAY010133451.1:0-21319 GCA_011801015.1 Ardeotis arabs
CATTGCCGGCTCATGTTGAGCTTCTCGTCCACCAGAACTCCCAAGTCCTTCTCCTCAGGGCTGCTCTCCATCCATTCTCCACCCAGCCTGTATTTGTGCCTGGGATTGCCACGACCCAGGTGCAGGACCTTGCCCTTGGCCTGGTTGAACTTCATGAGGTTGGCACAGGCCCACCTCTCCAGCCTCCAAGGTCCCTCTGGATGGCATCCCTCCCCTCCAGCGTGTCAACGGCACCACACAGCTTGGTGTCATCGGCAAACTTGCTGAGGGTGCACTCTATCCCACTCTCCATGTCGCCGACAAAGATGTTGAACAGGACCGGGCCCAACACGGACCCCTGAGGGACGCCACTCATGACCAGTCTCCACTTGGACATCAAGCCATTGACCACCACTCTCTGATTGCAGCCATCCAGCCAACTCCTTATCCACCGAGTGGTCCGTCCATCAAACCCATGCTTCTCTAGTTTAGAGAGAAGGATGTTGTGTGGGACAGTGTCAAAAGCTTTGCACAAGTCCAGGTAGATGATATCCGTTGCTCGTCCCTTGTACACCGATGCTGTGACTCCGTCACAGAAGGCCACCAAATTGGTCAGGCACGATCTGCCCTTGGTGAAGCCATGTTGACTGTAACCAACCACCTCCTTGCTCTCCATGTGCCTTAGCATGGTTTCCAGGAGAATCTGCTCCATGACCTTGCCAGGCACAGAGGTGAGGCTGACCGGCCTGTAGTTGCCCGGGTCCTCCTTGTTCCCCTTTTTAAAAATAGGGGTTATGTTTCCTCTCTTCCAGTCATCGGAGACCTCACCAGACTGCCACGACTTCTCAAATACAATGGCCAGTGGCTTGGCAACTTCATCTGCCAGTTCCCGCAGGACGCGCGGATGGATCTCATCAGGCCCCATGGACTTGTGCACCTTCAGGTTCCTCAGATGATCCCGAACCTGCTTTTTGAGTACAGTGGACAGTTCTTCATCCTCGCAGTCCCTGCTTTTGCCTTCCACAGCTTGGGTTGTGAGACAAGAGCCCTTATCAGTGAAGACTGAGGCAAAAAAGTCATTGAGTACCTCAGCCTTCTCCACGTCCCGGGTAACCAGGACACCGGTTTCCTTCTGGAGGGGGCCTACATTCTCCTTGGACTTTCTTTTGTCCCCCACATACCTATAGAAGCTTTTCTTGTTGCTTTTTTTATCCCTGGCCAGGTTCAATTCCATCAGGGCTTTAGCCTTCCTCACCCAATCCCTGGCCACTCGCACAGCCTCTTTGTAGTCCTCCCAGGCTACCTGTCTCCGCTTCCACCCTCTATAGGCTTTCTTCTTCACTTTCAGTTGGTCCAGGAGCTCCTTGCTCATCCACGCGGGCCTCCTGGCTTTTTTGCCCGACTTGTTCTTCATCGGGATGCACCTCTGCTGAGCTTGGAGGAGGTGCTCCTTGAATGTGGACCAACTTTCCTGGGCCCCTCTTCTCTCCAGGGCCACCTCCCATGGCACTTTGCCCATCAGGTCCCTGAAAAGGCCAAAGTTCGCCTTCTTGAAATCTAGGGCAGAGAGCTTGCCGTGTAGTTTCCTCGCTGCCCTGTGGATCTTGAACTCCACCGTGTCGTGGTCGCTGCAGCCAAGGCTGTCCTTCAGTTTCACATCCCCCACCAGTCCCTCTCTGTTGGTGAGCATAAGGTCAAGCATGGCACCGCTCCTTGTCGGCTCCTCTATCGCCTGCAGGAGGAAGTTATTATCCACGCATTCCAGGAACCTCCTGGACTGCCTGTGCCCTGCCGTGTTGTCTCTCCAACAGATGTCAGGGTCCCCCATGAGGACCAGGGCTTGTGACCATGAGGCTGCTCCTATCTGGCTATAGAGCGCCTCATCTGCTCTGTCCTCTTGGCCAGGCAGCCTGTAACAGACCCCCACCGTAACGTCCCCTGTCCGTCCCCGTCCTCTAATCTTGACCCATAAGCTCTCTGTCAGCTCCTCCTCCATCCCCAGGCGGAGCTCCACACACTCCAGACGGTTGCTGAGGTAGAGAGTGACACCCCCTCCTCGTCTCCTCTTCCTGTCCTTTCTAAAAAGCCTATACCCCTCCATGTTGACGCTCCAGTTGTATGAGCCATCCCACCACGTCTCTGTGATGCCAACAAAGTCATAGCCCTGCTCGTGTGCACGCATCTCCAGCTCTTCCTGTTTATTTCCCATGCTGCGTGCATTGGTATAGAGACACTTCAGCTGGGCCCCCAACAAAGCTGACTTGCTGGCTGGAGCGACAGGAGTTCTTTTGGACTGCAGTTTAAGTTCATTTGCACATACCTGAGATCCTTGCTCAGCTTCTGGACCCTCAGTGCTGGCACTGGCACCATACTGTCAGCAGTGGGCTGAACTGTGCTCCCCCTTCCCCAGCAACACTAGTTTACAGCCCTCCGGACGAGCCTGGCAAGCCTTTGTCCAAGCACACTCTTCCCCTTCTCAGTTAGATGCACGCCATCCACCCCTAGCAGCACGGACTTCTCAAAACACGCTCCATGGTCTAGATACCCAAAGCCCTGGCTGTAGCACCACTCCCTGAGCCACGAGTTATCCTGCTACATACGTCTGGCCCTTTCAGGTCCTGCCCTTCGACTGGGAAGATTGACGAGAATACCACCTGCTCCCTAGAGTCTTTGACTGTTGTACCCAGGGCCCTGATATCCCTTTTGATGTTTCTGAGGCTGCTGCTGGCTGTGTCGCTGGCCCCCACATGAAACACCAGTAGCGGATAATAGTCTGTGGGCCGTATGAGGCTAGGTATTCTCTCGGCGACATCCCTATTCTCTCGGCGACATCCCTCTGCGACATCCCTGAGTGGATGGCCGCACTCAAAGAGTTGTGGTCAACTGCTCAATGTCCAAGTGGAGGCTGGTGACAAGTGGCATTCCTCAGGAGACAGTATTGGGACTGGCCCTGTTTAACATTGTTGGTGACATGGACAGTGGGATAGAGTGCACCGTCAGCAAGTTCACCAATGTCACCAAACTGTGTGGTGCAGTTGATCTGGTTGAAGGTGTCCCTGCTCCTTGCAGGGGGGTTGGACATGATGACCTGTAAAGGTCCCTTCCAACTCAAACTATTCTATGATTCTATGAAGTGAAAGATCAGCTCTAGGGACAGTCACTGCTGTCCTTGAAATATTCAGATGTAATTGTATTCACCTTGGGCCATATCTGAGCTGCAGTGGGAGTATAATCTCCTCTTGACTTGACATCAGCATGAAACTAAAGCTATGCAGTCACTTTAGGTTCAGTCGTTCAAAATCAGTTTTCCACTAATAAACTCCCTGAAATTTTCGGAAACTCTGGAGACTTCTGTTCAGACTCATTCTTAGGTTGAACACAGAGGTGGGTTCAACTTCAATTCAATCAATTTATTCAGGGAGTTACATTAGAATCTGACAGTTAAAATTATCCAGATTCATTAACAGAGACAATAACGGTCAGTAATTCAAAGGGGGAGAAAACAAAATATCTGACTTTCCAACCCAACTACATTAAGATCTAATAAACACTGCCAAGAAGGTATCCAGATTGCTAATCAAAATAAATCTGAGGATTACTCTGTTCTACAATGTTTTAAATGAAATAAGTCTCTTCCATTCCAAGTACACATTAAAGCAGTATTTTTTGCTACAGCTCACTGCCCTTTAGTTTAACAGAACACCTCCTTAGTGGCCTTCCAAGCTGTAGCATGCTGGTAGGGGACATTGGCCGATCCTGGCATCGGCAAAGACAATTGCTGTGGGTTCCCTTGAAACAGGTCCAGCTAAGGGGCATGTATAATCTCCTGTCTCTTCTCCAGAATATCATGCCTTGTGCCTCCATAGAATAGGATGTTACTTCATGTTTATATTTAATAACCTCCTCCTTTCCAGCCTCCAAGAAGGGAGATCTTGGGGCTAGCACATTCTTCTATAGCTCAGGAGGGTTGCATTTAATTTGCTTGATTCACTACAGGCTTTCTGTTTGACCTGGGGCTAATAACTTTGGACCAAGGCCACAAGGGGATTTAGGTAGAACCCAGATCCTCACCACTATTGCTTATCCAATACCTAATTTTCTGCTGGTTGGCTTGTGCAAAATTGCCTCAGCCCTGATTAGAGCCAGGCAATTTTTATGGAAGAATTCTTTGTTTGCTCAAAAATGCACTTTCGTGTTGATGGAAACTATCTGCAAATTTGTACCAGATTTGGCCAATTGTTTCAGCCAAAAAAAAATATTGGATATGTCAAGATGATTTGTTTGAACATTTTTAAGAAAAATATTTTTGAAGCTGTTCCATTTTTAATAAATAAGCAAATATTCAGTGAAGTAAAACTAGAGTCTGATTCGCCCTCATCTTAGGTAAGAACCCCAAAAGGAGTTCATTTGTTGGAAAAAAAAAATGGAACAGTTTCTAGAGGAGAGACTAAACATATCTAACAGTGCAGTGACTCAGAGTTCTCTATAAGAACAATATTTAAACTTTTTTAACGATCAAACAGACAGAAGATGTTAAAACTGATGACACTTTCTAAGTAAAAGCCTAAGCGCTGGTCCATTAACAGCAAAGTTGATGCTTTTTCATATCTACAAGGTGATCTAGGGACATTATTTCCAGTTCATAATCCAAACAAGACTTTAGCATCTATCTGGTTATTAGAGATAAGATTTATAAGCAGAGGCCAAATTTCTCTCCCAATGTTTCCTATTGACTACTTATTGTTCTCACCTAAATCGGTTAATTAGATTATGATCATTAAGATTGTTTCGTCATGCACTTTATCACTTTTGTCCACAGTATGGGTGCTTAATTCAGAGCTGAGAATTCCACTGGATGTAATTAAATGTGAAAAGCAACTATTGTATTTTGTGAAGTCCCTCTGGATATTTGTGCACTTGGTTGGTTTCTTTCATGCCACAGTTTTCTGCAAATAGTTCTTCATTTTTCAAAGACGCTCTATGCTCTCATGAAGCTTAAGGAGAATCATAAGTGAGTTGTTGATTGTCAGTATAGTTAAGGCACAACTCATTCATCTAAACCTAGGTGCTCAATGGTATTTGAGATGTCCAGGCACATCTTCCTGGCTTCTAGCTTCTGCTGGGAGGATATGGACTTTCTGTGGGAATTAAACATCTGCCATCTCTATACAGAGGTACTGCGTTCCAAACCATGTCTCAAATGCAACTGAACTGAACTCTAAAAACTTTCAGGGCTTTTCTTCACTGGGATCCTGGCATTCAAAGAAAAAGTTCTTGCTAGCACTGCGTAACTTCTAAAGTAAAAATAGTACCCCTAAATGCTCTGGAGGTCTGCAAACAATCTATGTGTTAGACAGTCTAAGCTCTGTTCATCAAATAGTTTTAACTCATTGCAAAAGCCAGAAGTTCATTGCTTTATTCTGAAGAGACTAACAGGCGATAAAGGGGCAGAGGGAAGGGAGATGAGGAGGAAAGCCAAATTATTGCCTTCAGTTTATGAACTATCAAAAAAGTTTGGGACTGACTCCCGGGCAAAAGCATAGCAGTTTTTTTTCCTTGCTGATAGTTAGTTCTCGCACTGCTATCAGTTTAGATATTTTACTGTGTAGGATCATGTTTATCTCTTGGTCAGTGCAACAAACATATTTCTTAAACTGTCAAAAAAGACAAAGACTTAGCCTGAAATTCAGACTTTCTGTAGTCCAGTGGAAATTGAGGAATTAATTATGTTGCATAAAACTAAACTGTCTTTAAGTTCTTAATTCCTTAGTTATTTCATTCTCTTGCATTTTTTTCCATTTTCACAGTTTTTTGGTGGCTGAAAGTGGTTGATTCCTTCCTGTTTAAGCATGTCCAAAGTCTTAGAATGCATGGATATATGTATGCACATATGTGTGTGCACATGTGACGTCCCTCCTCTCTTGCATGGCGCCCAGTAAAGTAAAACAATGTTATGTCCACTCATAGGTAGAAGGAGCTTTAGAAGTTGCAGAACCTGACTTCCAGTCCCTGGCTCTGGGTGATTTATATTCTAATCATGTCTGTTGTCTCCAGCACACGGATTCAATGAAGTGTGAGATGCTCTGCCTATAAAAATGTAGGAGTAAAAACATATAGTACATTTTTCCATTTGTTAATAAAATTCAATAGGCATCTGTGCAGAGAACATACAATAGTCAGGCTACTTATGTGTAAATGTGGTCTCTCTCAGTGACTTCCGTAATCTCATAAACTTCCTTTATCTACACTCAGTAAGCTATTTTCAATGAAAGTTTCATTCTGAATGAATCTGTTATAGGCTGGTTTTCTGTAGCTGACAAATCCATAATTTCTTTTCTAATTTTAAAAGCATTCAAAATTCCATAAGTTACTCACAGCTTTCTGACTTAAGATAAAGCTTGATGAATACCTTTTTTCCACCAAGTAGTAACAATCCTTTAAAATTCAGTTAACTTACTTTGAATTCACTGAATCATTTCATTTGTCATAACACAGTCTTTTATAACCTTTTGTGTATAAATAGGGAAAATTAATTGTTCCTGGCAACATCAAAGTGTTGTTTCACTATACATTTAATCATTAACTTTAAATGCTCCCAAACTAATGTTCCAAGACATTGCAAAGAGGTAATAAGTTCAAAGGAATATGAAACATAAAGCAGGACTCCAGAGCAAGTTGAAAGGATTTTCTTTAAATGCATAAGAGCTTTCAAACCCATTGTACAAAACTTTGTAGGAATTTTGGCCAGAACTAAAAGAAGAGCCTTACTCCCATATTTGAATGAATTACCAGATCTGCTAGATACTGTATGCCCTTCTGAACTCAAACAATATGTCCAAGAAATAAAAAGTACAAAAATAATCTTAATTGGTTCTGATACATGTCAGAAGTTGTGCTTATGACATATTAATGAAGCTGATGAATGGCACATATGCTTAACATGAAATCTCACAAAACTTGTGAGTTTCACAGTATCATTAATAGCAGAAACCTAAAACAGTGAATTTTCTTTTACATGTTTCAATTTTGTTTTCCTTTTCATAAGTGTTTAAGCCAAATTGTTTATGAATACACACATTTCAGTAAAAAGTTTTATTTTGAAGGAGTTATTTCTCCAAATCATGTCATCAGCCCTCAAAATATCTGTGCACTTGGATCCCAGGCACCCTGAATGTCTTGGAGATATGCTTTTGTCCTGGGGAATGTCACCACAAGGTGTAATGCAGTTACAAGTAATTTAATAATCTTAAAAAACAACAGTACAACAAAGTTGAGGCATAAGAAAGTCTCGTGCACTTACTTTGAGGAGATTTAACACCGATTGTAACCATGTCTTTCCAACATAGGATTTGGATCATGACTATGGTCGGTGGACCTCGGCTGGATACCAGGTGACCACCAAGCTACTCTATCACTTCCCTCCTCAGAAGAACAGGTAAGGGATAAAATAAGATGGAAAAAACTCATAGGTCAAGATAAAGGCAGTTTGCTAAGACAAAAGAAAAGGCCATGCAAAGAAAAGCAGAAGACTTATTCTCTACTTCCTGTCAGCAAGCAATGTCCAGCCACTTTCCAGGAAGCAGGGCTTCAGTACCTGCATCAGTTGCTCCGTAAGAAAACCTTTGTAACAATGAATACCCTCTCTGCCTCCCTGAGCCCCCCCATCCCCTGGCCTCCTCCTTTCTCTTAGCATTTATTGCTGAACAGATGTCATTTGATATGGAATAACCTTTTGGTCAGTTTAGGTCAGTTGTCCTGGCTATGCCACCTCCCAAGATCTTGCCCACCCCCAGCCTATTGGTGAGTAGAGAATGTTGGAGAGACAGCCTTGAGCCTTGATGCTGTGCAAGCACCGCTCAGCAGTAGCCAGAACTGCTGAAGTGTGTTATCAACACCTTTCTAGATAACAATGGAAAGCACAGTACTATGAGGGCTGCTACAGGGAAAATCAATTCCATCTCCGCCGGACCTAATACAATGACCATGATGTCATTCCATGTTGCCTTCAATCTTTATCCATAACTGGTAAACTGAGAGCAGCAAGATCAAGACTTTTTTGTCCAAGTTCCCATGCAAAACTGCACATGCATGAGTTTCATGCTGAAAGCATTTAGTGCTGGTGCATAAAATGGAAATTTGTGAGTATATGTGAGTGCCAGCACTGAGCTGAAGACAAGGGCACATTGCACACACACACAATAGGTTTTTGTTAGCACTCTGCCTAAGGGCATTGTGGCACTGGATGAAGCATTGGACCAGAACCTCAGGGCACAGAGCTCTGAGCTTTGCTCTAAAACGGGCTTACACTGTGATAGTGAGGGCTGTTAGAGCCTCAGTTTCTCTAAGTAGAAGGTGTCATTCCAGACATTTCTCCTTCTTGGAGGCTCTTACATGCAGCAATAACCAAATGATTTTTTTGAGAACCTTCCTTAATGAAGTCTGCAAGATACAGCTGCCTTATAGTAAAATATGGGCTTCCACAGCGTCCAGTTCCTTGGAGGTGTAAAATCATATTCATCAAATCAGCCTAATATCCTGAAAAATATGTTTCCATAGATATTTTTTTTAAATGTGATCCCCACTAGATTATCACAATTTTATCTTGTCTGAAAATGGAGGCTTGCTCAGCATGCATTCCAAATACCTCTACTTAAAGGGCAGGTGTACAGGAAAAGGGGACAACAGCCAGGTACAGGTTTACAGACTGGCTCCAGCTGTCAACAGCCTTACTTAACTCCATCCAGGTGTAGTATCTCAGTCTGTCTCCAGAAAACATGGGACACTGTTGCCTTATGCAATTTTCCCAAATGCTGCTCACCTTCTGGAAGCTAGATAGCACCTATTCCTTCACTAGGCATCCTTTAGAGGTGCAGAGGAGAAGAAATATTTTGCCCATTGACTTTTAGCTCTTGCATCTTTGATGCATAATGAATACATGCTGTAAGCTCTTTAAAGAGAAACCCTATTGTTAATTAGAGTAACCAAGAGCTAAAGGAAATTCTCTTTCCCTTGGCTTAGGCAGTTCAGTTCATATTGTTTTAAATCAAGAAATAAATCTAAAACTAAAACATTCTCTATATAAATCTGCAGAAGATCATCTGAGATAGACAGCACCACATATGTTTATAGTTGAGAATCTGGCAGCCAGAAGATGTAACAACTGATGGTCAAGATGTTCTGGTTCAGAGTTGGAAAGTAAATAATTCCTGAGAGGAAGGATTCTACAGTTCTGGGCAGCTGATCCGGTAATAAAATAAATAAGCAATAAAATTCACTTCCTGTTTTGAGAGTTCACATTTCATACTGGCAAAATTCTCCTATTAAATTCAATTTCATGCTTCCATAAATAAACCTGGCACCTTTTTAAACACTTTTCCATCTGTTTTACAACTAGAAGTGTATTATTTAATGCACTCTTGGGATTCACACCAATGGGAAAAGGACTACTTGTGAAGAACACAACATTTTAGTTGGAGAGAGTACAGAAAAATAATCACTAGCTTCCCTAAATTCTCAAACAATTGTAGCAGGACTCTGATGTAATCATTTTTATCAGGAAGGAGAAAGAGATTTTGTCTCTGTGTGTGTGTAAATGTTATTTTTATTCAATATGAAATTGATTTTGAACCAGAACAGGATATCTAATTTTTTGTTAATAAACAGATATTTCTCCTTTTTATTCAAGGTATGGAAAATGGCTCCTATACGCACTAACAATGTAAGGAACTAATTAAGTCAGTTAATCCCAGAATCTCTTTTAGTCAGAAGTTATCTTTGTTGACCAAAGAGCTATAATGGCAATGTAAGTAGTCATCTTTAATTGTTAGTGCCCTTTGCATTTATAGATCCCAAATTACTGCACAAAAGCTCCACTATCTTTATTTCATAAGTGATAAGATATACATATATAATAAAATAAAAATATGAAATCATTTGCCCCAATCATCAGCAAGCCAGAGGCAGTTGGATATCTTAAGACACAGATAAGAGGACTAGGTCCTTGACTCTCCTGTATTTCCATCTAGGAGCAGTGCTAAGAAGGACAACTTACAATTCTCAGAGTTTTTCCAGTTGTCCTTGATCTCGGACTGAGATGCAGTGGTGGAACAGAGTGAAAGCACCTGAAATGCATGCCTCTGATTTTTCTGCTATTTATTTCCAGTAAATAATTCAAAAGATATGTGGCTTAGCTGCTTATTTGTAAGTATGAAATGCAATAATGTCAGCACTTAAGGCAGAGAACCTCTTAACCTCTCCAGCACACCAATAAACACCAAAACATCCCCTGAACTTGCAAAGCCCCCATACATACAACTTGCACTCTAGAGAGAGCAAGTTTGGGAAGAAAATATGTTTCTTTGCAAGGACAAGGCAGTGTGTTTCATGAAGAGAACACAAAACAATTGGCAGAGATAAAGGAGAAGTCTTGAAGCCATAGTAGAAATTAACACTGAATGATTGTCCTTAGGAAAAAGGAAAAAATGTGGGGCATGACAAAGGAAAAACTGTCTCATCATAGATGGATCTTTGCCTTGTATTCTTAAGACTGTACTTAGCTTTAACTAAAGCTTTTGACATGTTTCTCATGCAGAGAGAAATACAATAATGTTCACTTTCCTTGAGATGACAAACTGAAACAATTGAGTCAGTGCTCACAACAAAAGCAACAGCTCTGATGACACTTAAACAAATCAGATTTAACACTGTGGAGATTACAAAATATTTTTTCTTGTTTTCCAGCTGGCCTTGTACCTGCTGCACAGGAAGGGTGTGCACAGGCAAAGAACATCTGCAGCAGGATGAAGACTTACTGGTGAGCATCCTTTCTCTCCTGTGACTCTCTTTGCCATTGCCACTACTGCTATGGTCCATCCACTGACATAAATAAAATGGGTGCTTGTCCAACGCCAGGAAGTGGTTTATTGGTTGTGGTTCTTTACCCTCTTTCATGGAAAATGAAAAAGGCTTGTCAAAGCTATTTCATTACTTTTCTGCTCAGATGCCCATTGGATGCCCATGTGTACGCATGCAAACCAAATACTCATGTAGTTAGATGCATCCAAAATCCTAACATGAGCCAAAGGCAGCATACAAAGATCCTTAGGTCTAACATGTGCTGTGGATATTCTCATCAGTCAAAGGCCTTAATCCATGTGTTATAGGCTTTGAATGAGTTTAACCCCTTTTGGTCACACATCTGTAGAGAAGCCTCTTGAAGTTTCAGATATGACGCATTTCCTTAGCATGCTGGATCCAGATGATTTTCTTATTGTTGCACCATAGAGAAATTTTACCTTTTTAAGTAGTAGTTGGGAAAATTATTTAATACTACATTTCTGATTTGGCCTCCACATTTCCTTTGTTGCTGAGGCAGATTTACTAGGGGATCAAGGGAACAAGGAGCAACAGTACCCCTTGATTATATCTGCACTCATAAATTAAACAGCTCCAGAGAGCATTCCTGGGGTACTGGAAGTCAGTCAGTCATATATATTGTTAAATTGTTAACAGAGTCCTTGGCATGGTTTTGACACAGGTCAACGAACTCTCTCCCCAAAAATTCCTGAGGAGATGTGAGATTTAGGGTGGGCCAAGGAGTCCTCTCATGAGTCACTTTGGATCCTACCAGACTGGTTTGGAGAGTAAGAGAGTTCAGCAGAATGGGTATGGGCTGTTCTGTGCTAGTTAATTTCCTTCACAGGGAATAACATTGGGAGTGGGTTTAACAGAGTCACGCAATCCTTATTATTACTGCTTTCTGCATGGCAGTACGAGGATCAAACAGCAAGAGCATTGCTGGCTTCATTTTCCTTACATCAAAACTGCAACTGCACCCAGTCGAGTATAGAACGACTTTTAGCGTAAGAACAGGACAAACAGACTTCGTTTTTTTTCGTATTTCCCCTTCTGCTCATGCTATTTAGATTTTCATGTTTCCTATAGTGTCAATAGCTGGTTTTAGTAGATAATATGTAAACTTCAAAAGCTTTGGGTCTAGTTTGTTTCAAAGCAGCAGCTTGGTGCTTTCTAATTGCCTAGAGGAAACATGCAATTTTGAATTAAGCCAGCATCTCCCACCAGCATTTCCTTTTTTGTCATTTAGGGACTAACAAGAGCCCAAAAGTATTTCCTGCATTCACAGCTTGTAACTGCTCCCTAGGGATTTCAAGTACATAAGTCTTCCTAGCTTTTCACAAGCAGAAATTGCCTTGTGGTAATCCAAATAATCAGCTTATTGATTCATATAATTTTCCTGAGTTTCAATGCAATGTAGTAAAGAGAGGAATTGCCTTGCTGTTTTGTGAAAGTGTGTGTGTATGTGAAGGTGCATATATATATATACACACACACACAGATGTATGTGATTATACACATATATAGCAGGATGATAAACATCATGTAAAAATGATCTACTGAGCAGACCACCTGACTGGCAATCTTATATGCAAATAAAGTACCAATGAACCTGGTACAAAGCTCTGAACTCCAGTTCAAGAGTGTTTGGTTTTCTGGTCCCACTGCTCCTGTTGCAAAGCTGTTTCCAGGATCTAACTGTTGTAACAGATAAGAATCTTCTGATTTCCAGATTGAATTTATTCAGGGACCAATTTATATCTTTTTGTTGTTGTGCCAGCATTATTTTTTTCGTTTAAATCATTGTTCTTTTTCCGTGGTATTTATCTCTCTGATGTATTTGTAGAATGTATTCATATTGCTTCTCAATTTTGATTTACCAGGCTAAACTAACTCTCATGATAAATTAAACAAACCCATTATTCTCTGATGATGTCAGTAGTCCTTTTCTATATCCATCTTTCCTGAGTATGAGTTATCAGAATTGTGTGCAAGATTACACCTAACATCTCATTAGTGCTCTGTAAAACATCACTAATCCTTACTTCCCTCTGCATAATTTTCACAGTAATCTTGCAAAGAATATGCATGGTGAAATTCTTCATTACCTCAACAATTTCCAGCTGATAAGGTCTTCATATCACCATTCCCTTTCCCACTCACACCATTCCCCCTACAAAATACAATTCTTATCTTGTTGAATCCCAGCCCAATCCTATCATTCTCAATATCACCCAGTTCCTCTATATTCACTGTTGTCTAATTCTGTGCCTCTGACATGATTCAGGGCAGATCTCTGGTATCAAAGCCATTAATGGGAACTTTAATGCTCCATTTCCAAAATGATCATTAAGCAACAAATCAATTTTCTCCCAACCTAGACTTCCTCTAGTGCCAGCTGCTCTATTGCCCTTTCTGGCCAAATCCTAAGCAACTTTGCTGTTCCTCTACTGATTCCCATCTTTGGCTTTGCTGATAATCTCTCAACGTCTACCACATTAAAAGTTTTCACATATGTCCAGAAAGTTTATATTTGCCTTCCATCCTCTTTCTGGACATTCATTTATTTTGAAAAAGAACATTGGTGGTTAGTTTATCCTGACCTGCCTTAGATAAACTCTTTCAGTAACTGACCTCCATGCCTTTAATAATTCTTTTATTCAAAATTTTTTTTAAGACATCAGATTATTGAACGTAAAGCTAGGTGGCCTGTAGTTGCTCACACCACTTTCTCACTCCAGCTTCTTTACTGTGTGTGTGAAGCGTCTCCAACTATTACACACCAACCAGGCTTTATGCATTTATTTAAAAAGCCTGATGCTCCACTTGAAATTTTAGTTTCCAATTCCTCTTGAGATTAAACTTATTTTCCACTTTTTCCTTCCTGGAGTACATGAGACATCTCAAATTGTGCTTCTACCTTGACTGTATTGGTTTCCATTTCTATATCTTTTTTTTCCTCCATCCTTGCTTTTTCCCACCATGTTCAAAATCTTTGTCTATTTCCTTGAAATCTGAGCTAAAGCATAGATCAGTTTTCAGCCTATACGCGATTTATTCTTAATTTCTACTCTATCCTCACTGTATTCTGGCCCTACTTACTTTTTCCACCCTTGTTCTTTTTATTCAGATGGCTGAAGAATCTTTTGCTATGTGTTTTAATATCCTTTGCAAGGTCTAACTCAGCTTGACTCTTTGTTATTCTCACTTTATCTCCACTTTTGTGGGCCTCTAAGGCAGTTTTCTTTGATGATCAATCTTTTTCCCCCTAATCAGTGTAGGCACTCTGCTCATTTCTAATATCCTTTTTTTATTCTTTGTGAGTACTCGTCTGGTCAGATCTGGAATCACTTCCTGCAAGTTTCCTTTTTGTTTTTTTTCTTTCTGAGGCAGAGATTCATGATAAGTTTTGCACACTTAACTTTAAGGCTGCTTCTACTTTCAAGTATCAAATTCAGGTCCAGCTGAATTAACTGTGTAGTTTCTGCTGTTTATCAAAATTTGCCCTTTGGAAATTAAAAATGTTAATGTTTATGATTTAAATTTCCTTTTAATTTAAAGTAATTTTCTTGTGGTACCTCAAGCCAGTGTTACTTTCCATGGAAAAGATCAGCTCATCTCTGAGGTCTTTGATCCTTATCAACACCAAATTTAAGTTTGCAGCATCTTGAATATATTGTGTAAAGAGTATGCATCATCTAGTTAAGGGACATATAAAGTAATTAATCAGAAAGAAGTAACCCTCTTCCTAAAATGTTATCATGTCTATGAGAGAAACAGGACTGATATGCCCTGAAATTAGTGTACAGAAAGAATAACTGAACTGTTTTTACAAGCATTTGATTAGACTTAACCTTAAGAAGAGTTATTTTTAGGTTGCTTGCATTGTCTCATATCTACTTCCAGTAGCAATATTATCTGAACCGACGCAGCTCTGGTCTAAATGAGAATTAATTTATATCAACCGAGAATTCTCAATTACCAGAGATGCCTTCTTCAGAAAGAGGGAGTGGACACTTGCTTTGATCTAATAACCTGTTCCAGGCTCTGAAGAAATTTGCACACTCGTGTTTGCGGAGTTTCACATTCGTATTTCACATGCAATCCCCTGACTACAAATTCCCATACAGAGTCAGAACCTTGCAGTAATTTATAAATCATTCTGGTGAAATACTAGATGGCATGGTAACATGATGTTTGCAAGAGGTTGCATAGTGATACATGAATTGGTTTATGATAATCTGGAGAAATAAAAGGTTTCTGTAGAGAATGAGAATCTAGAAAATCAAAAAGTGAAAGAAGAATGGTCACAGAATTTTTTAGTCAGCATGAACTGAGTTGAGAGCAACACTGTGGTTGCTTTGCATTTGCTTTTAAACTGCTATGCAGCATCACTGTGACTGTGTTATCCAGTCAGAAAACGCTTAAGCTCCAGGACTAGGTGTGCGTGCTAGAGGTTACAACTTTTATGATCTTCTGCAGGACATATACTGTAATATTTCCCCAAATTAATTCCTGTTTCTATCCTAGTAAGAGCGGTTGACCTAGATACTGAAATGAGTGTCAACTTAAAGCCCACTTTTGATAAAGAATCTAAAGAACTTCTAAATTTCCAGACAATAATCTGAAAGTATGTTAAAACAAATGTAGCAATTAGTCACCACATCTTGTAGACGTAACAGTGAACCTACACATCTGCCCTCCTTTGAGGATCATGAAACTTGAAAGGTACAGAGAAAATCAACATATTCAAACTAATCAGGACCTGAGATTCTGAGAAGTATCCTCTATCTCTCTTTTTTTTTTTTTTTTTTCTTCCCTGTAGCCTGCAAAGGAGCCACCACCAGATGAATGGCAATGATAGGACAGCCTTTAAAAAGTCTGTCACCTGCTTTGAATGCAGTCAGATAGTGTTATGGTTGAAAAGACAAAATTAACTGAAGATATCTGTAAGCTACCTTAAAGTTCACAATCAGTGCTGGTCTCAAATCACAGATAACTTGGGACCCCTAGAGGCATCACACTTTTACATCCGACATCCAACTTCTGAAATTATTTCAAAAGAAACAGAATGGAAAAGGGAGCTATAAGAAGAACCGATGATTTAAAATGCTTCAGTAAGTTTACCTTCTGAGACATCAAACATGCAAATAACCTTTTCATTGCACTGGATAATTGGTACAGACCATAAATATAGCTGCTTTTCTAAAGTAAAGGAGTCTGAATTTGCTTTTGAGGTAGTATCAGCAGAAAAACATCCTGTACCTCTATCTTAGGTACATCTTCAGACATTTTATTAACAGGAGGAACTACTGTCAAGTCGCTCTTGTAAACCATAAGCTCTGCTTTGACAGTCACCAGAAAACAAGCATGATCAGAAGGGGGAGGAAGGGTGTATAATGTCCCCTTTGAGGCAATACGGTACATAAGTATTAAATTCTCATCAGATAGCTGATTAATTTTAAAAGCTTTCTGTTTTTCTACGACATGTGTCTTTCCTGGCTGGTATTCTCAGCAGGAATTGTACACATTTCTTCTGGGAATGGCACCACAGCTGGTCTTGCTCTAACAGTTTCCTACTTCCATTGAAATGAGTTTACCTTTTTGTTCCTATTTAATAAAACTTGTTTTTCCCTTCTCTCTCTTGAATTCTTTTTCTTCTGTGTTATTTTTTCTAATCTGTCTCCAAATCTGGATCGACTGCTCTCATATCTTTCCAACCTTATTTATCTCATTTGATAATTTGTGTCGCTCTGTAGGTTACACTTTCTCTCTGTGTAATTCACTATATAAAATCCTCCTCTTTGTTTCTGATAACCTTGATATATCAATCATCTGCTTCCTCCAGTTTCCCCAGCTGTTCTAACAATGCCACCTATAATGTTTCCTAATACTGCTCATTGTCATACTTAGGACCTCATTTTTTCCAACAGCCTTGGAAATCTTATGTTTTCTATTTGTCTCTGATCTGAGTGTTATTTAACTTGTCACTGCAACAAGAGTAAGACTTTTCTCTGCAAAAGTTACTTGGCTTTAGATAATCTCTTTTGATGTTTCTCAATTACAAGCTTTTTAATGGTTACTGCTGTGATATCACTGATTTGATGATTGGCACAACATAGAGCTTTTTAAATTAAAAGGAGCTGTACAAACAAACTTAGCCTTTTCAATTCTACCTCAAGACTACATATATCTTCTGTATTATGCTATCTAGTTCCTCTTAATTAACTGCACTGAATTGAATGGGCACACTGACTTTTAAAATATTATACTGATATGAATTCCATCTTGCAAGAGCTGCAAGTGTATCATGCAATAGCTTGATCCTTGGGTTAGGTTTTTTTTTGTCTTTATAGTCACATGGAGCATTGTTAGTAGAGTTTTCCCCTTACATGTGGTCTATATGTAAAGCATTTTAATTTTACAACTTCCCCTTTCATCACCAATGCCTAATTCTGTTAACTAAAACATATTCTTGTAAACTATGAAAGAGAGGAGAGAAAGTTGCGTAGTTTTCTCATGGCCACTGCTATGACTCACGTTTCTTATGCAATGTTTAGATTTCTCTAAGCAGGTGATTCAGACTATGAATCAGAAAAGGTAGCTACCATGTTTTTATATTTTCCAAAATTCATGTGGAAATGCAACAACAGGAAGGGGAATAGCATCGTGCCTTGGAATTGTGACCCACAGCTGTCACTGATAATGGCACCATGATGAGGTAACAGGGCAAAGATCAAGGCCCTACATGATTGGGACAAAAAGGTATCTTTCTCAACAAACCAATTCACCATTGCGGGGGGGGTGTATGTATGCACATATATTTATTTTAACTTGTTTCTGTAATTTCTTCTTATCAGGTTATAGTTTGTCATATGGCAAAAGACATCTCTATTAAGCATGCTTTCCCTGGAAGTGTTAGGTTCTTGTTTCTTTCTTATCGCACTGTGATGGTGTGCAGTTAAATTTTTTTAATGCCAACAGAGATTTGAGTGAGGCCCATTAATGCCAACAGAGATTTGAGTGAGGCCCATTTCAGTACACATTTTATGCTGAATATTAATACAGTAGCACTCTATTCATTTGTGTAATTTGCAATAAAACTGTAGAAGAAAAGGAGGCTCAAGAACTCTCAGAAGAGAGTTTTTGCTTTAATGACTCGAAAAAAAAAACACAACAAGGTAAGCGTTTTGGATCTTCACTTAGTAATGTGAAAATATTTTTTTTAGGTATTTTTATGATCTTTAGGGTTGTCATGCCTGAAAGGAATTCAGAAGAGAGCTGAGTTTACTCAGATTTTTCAGGCTTTTTCCTAATACCTCTTTCTCTGTAAGGGGACAACTCTAAGAAGGCATCTTTTTCTTTCCTAAAGATCAACGTAAGCTACTGCTTTCCATCGACAGGTCAGATTTTGCTTTACTTCAGACATATTTGGCAGACATAGCCCTTTCAGTACTGGACTTCATTTATTTATAAAATATGGAGTCATACCATTTGAGATGTGAGATTCTTTAAATTTCATGGATTATGATAATTTTACCTTCAACTTTGTGATCTGCAAGAGTTTTCTGAAAGCCATACTCAGTGAAAGTGTAAAGTCTCCTCCTTCTTTTAATTAGGAGTAATGATTTGCTTTCTCTAGCTCGTGTGCTATACTTACTGGAAGAGCAGCCTCTCTTTCTCTTAGCCTTTCACCCTGAAGTTGCCTGTTTTGGATGGAATAAACTCTGAATGAAGTCAGAAATGGGATGATTCTGCTGTCTAGGGTGCGGGGCATACATGTAGAACAAGAGAAATGTGTGAGGAAAATTTTTTAAAGTGCTCCTAATCAAGAGGGGAAGATATTTGAATCTAGGTTGTCATAGCTGAGGTGTTATGATCCTCTCATCATCAGTGTTCGGGTGCACTCTCTGAAATCCCTTTTGTAAAAGGCATTTGAATTACTTTAGAAAACCAGTGGATTAACTGTTTAAATATTTTTTAATTTTTTTCATTCTGTCCAAACTAGTCACTGACTTTGACTCAGCTAACAAACTGGTTGCTGAAGTTTTAGATCAACCAGAACAGCTTTTGCTGCATATGAAATTTTCACATATACACAAAGATTGGTCAACATTTCATCCTCCCTGCATAGAGGAAAAAAAACTGGGAGCAAGAGGAGATGGGAGAGTATTTGACTGCATTATTTGCATCAGCTTCTGCATAACTGCGGCCTAGGCCTTGTCCAGAACTGATGATACCTGCTTCGCTTTGTGCTTATGATGTTGTGCCATGGGAAAGAAAGTGTAGGACAGACTTGCAGAAGGGTGAAGAAAGAACTTCATGAGAGCAGTCCTGGGGAGCACAAGGCAACATGTGGAAAATCATCCAAAGTGGTCTGCTTAATACCCTGAAAGGCACAGGAATAATAAAATGACTCAGTCATCTGCCTGAAAAGCTTGAGAATGAATGGAGAGACAAGCCAGCAAGAACCTTCACAATAAAAATCAATTTAACTGAGCAAAGCAGTGAATGGGAGGATATAAAGAGAAGAATACAAGGAACAAGCAACAGTTTTCATTTCTTAACTAGATGTCAGATGCTAGGAGCAGGGCAAGACTTCTAGCTGTGTGGGTGACCAGGGAAAGATGTCTTGGAGAACTCATACAGAAAGAACACATGTGACTTAGGCCTTCATCGAGACCTGGGAATACAATGTGGCTCAGGGTTCAAGCCCTGATAATGGTCTGTAAGGTGATGCTCTAGTAGTCTTGAGAGGATTGAAGGCTGAATGGTGAATCACCAAAGCAGTGCAGTTTCTAAGAAAGAAAAGATTTGAGGAATATATGGACAGCTGACAAACCTCTTTTATCTAACTCTAGTCTTAAAAAAACAACCCCAAACAAAAAAAAAAAAAACCAAAACCAAACCATGAACCACTTTTGCTAAGATAGTCAAAATTAAGATCTAGTTTGAGAGAAACGTGAGCTATTTTATGTCCATACTGTTAAAGTTCAGAAAGGCTGTAAGCAAGTGGAAATAGTATTTTACTGTAGAAGATTCTTGGCAAGTTACCTCCAGGTATTGCTAACTGTATAACCTGTAATATACCATTTTGGCAGGGGCACAGACTGAGCACACATAAAAAGGCTGAAATGATATTAAAAATAGCACAGAGAATTAGAGAAAAATATGGCTGACAGACAGTATCTAACATGTACAAAAGGTTTCCACAGAGACATATGCCATGAACTATTCATATTGAAACAGCAAATATACTAGCCTTCTAATTATTTTGTCATTAGAATTGGTTTTACACTAGCCAAGTGAAAGGGCCCTGTAATGGCACAGGGTAGGATAATAAAAGAAGAATGTTGAACCTTCCCTCCAAACTCATTTAGCCAGATCCTCTCCTAGCAAAACTTGATTGGCTCCAGAAGGGCTGCACCAGAGAGAAATTCATTCCAGTTTGATTTTTGCAATGTGAAATTCAGCTCACCCGTTCTTCTGTGCCTTCATTCAATCTGAAGAATAATGGTATGTATAGCAGACTGCCCTTCAACTGAGGAAGAATGATTCCCTAGCAATCATATCTGAGTCCTAGGCTGTCAGGGACTGTCGTGTATGGAAGATTCATCCACCTGCTGCCGTCTCATTCCTGGCAGCAGGCTCTGGTTTTGTTCTGTGTCAGCATCCTGCCCTGCTGTGAGTGAGGCTCCCTGCTAACTGTCATTACCAGCATTGTGAAACACAGCAAGCACACTGCTGAAATCTTTTGCATTCCCGTGCCGATTGTATTGTTTTCTTTTGCCATTAAATAACAGTCAAAATAAAATTTTTTAAATACTTCACAACTTCTGTAATTCCAGCACAACTCCAACTACCTCATGAGTCTGGCAGACAACCAGTTCATACTAAATACTGCTATAAACAGCCAGGGTAGGGATGCTTCCTTGGTGTGGGATGTGCAATTGTACCCAGATGCTGGTTTAAGAAATTCCAATTCCTTAGAAAACAGGTCAAATTTGGAGAGGAGGAGCACTTTATAAGCCCTACTTCTGAGATGGAATATATAATGTAGGGATTTTAGCAGCAAATAGTTGTGCATAAATAAAACCTTTAATCTTTTCTAAGATTGAGAACTAAACAGAATTTTAATATTTTAAGAACTGTCTGATCACATATACCTGAAATTTATCTATCTGTAATTTGAAAATATAAAATAATTATTTCAACAATTATTTTCTATCAAGGATGGAAGGATTTTGAAAAAAAAAAATCCTTCTTTCTCAGTTGTGGGAGTAGAAAACTTTTCAGTTCTTTGGAGTTTTAGTTTGTCAGCAAGAAATATGGAAGTTTCAGGAAATGTATCCATTCTTTTGAGATTTTGGGATGGGGACAGCCAGGGACTGCGAGGACGAAGAACCGCCCACTGTACTCGAGGAGCAGGTTCGGGATCATCTGGGGAACCTGAAGGTGCACAAGTCCATGGGGCCTGATGAGATCC
>JAAGAY010133452.1:0-59186 GCA_011801015.1 Ardeotis arabs
GGAGCCTCCTCTTCTCCAGGCTGAACAGCCCCAGCTCTCCCAGCCTGGCCTCACAGCAGAGGGGCTCCAGCCCTCTCAGCATCTGCGTGGCCTCCTCTGGACCCGCTCCAACAGCTCCACGTCCTCCTGATGTCGGGGGCTCCAGAGCTGGACGCAGCGCTGCAGGGGGGGTCTCACCAGAGAGGTGCAGAGGGGCAGAATCCCCTCCCTCGCCCTGCTGCCCACGCTGCTGGGGATGCAGCCCAGGAGGTGGTTGGAGCTCCTCGACCACCAGCCCCGCCAAGTCCTTCTCCTCAGGGCTGCTCTCCATCCATTCCCTGCCCAGCCTGGATGCTGTGCGTTTGCCGTGGTTGCAGGTCTGGGAGCAGGGAGGACGTGCTCTGGCTGATGGGACCCACCAGCAGGGACAGGAGGGCTCCTTCTGGTGCCCCTCTCCATGGGAGAGGTGGCCAAGACCTGAGATCCGCTGGGGTTGGTCCCACCTGAGGGTCTTCCAGAAGGGAGAGGAGCCTGGGGGCAGCCGGCTCCGACTGCCACGGGCGCAGAGACACAGCCCCTACTTCGGCCATTGGTGCAACGAATGCGGTGGTCTCAGCACTGGCAGCGGCGTGGGGCAGCTCTGGGTCCAGCCCCGGCGGGGCAGCGGGCATGGGTCCTCCAAAAACACCCAGCTTCAGGGATTCCTGGAGAAGGTGTTTTTGGGTTGGGTTTTTTTTTTGTCTTCTTGAGAGGAGCTACCAGCTCCAGGCCCAGTTGGGCGTTAGGGGAAAACAAACGGGCCAGGGTGAAGAGGGAGAAGCCCCCACATCGACACGCGGCCCACGCCGTCACGCCTGGGCACGGACACTGGTGAGCGCCAGTGGCGGGGAGAGGGGGTGAGGAAGAGGAGGGGAAGAAGAGGTTTTGGTTTTAAATGGCTCCGTTTTGGCTGCAGGGCAGAAGGGTTCTGGGGGTCACCCATGGGTTCGATGTCCCCGGGAGGGGCAGAGACCTGCACCCCCCAGCCTTTTAGGGAAGCCCCGTCCTCCCGTCGGCGCTCTTCGGCACCGCGTTCCGGTTCTCCTCTCCCCATTCGTTAGCGGCGACGCGGAAAATGTTCCGAAACCTTGGTGGAGGAGTCTATCCCCCCACACCCCCACCCCATCGTATACCCCCAGCCTCCCCCCCTTTTCCCGTCACGCTCGTTAGAGCCCGGAGTATCAATCAGGCGGAGATGAAAGCCGGCATCACAACACCTTGGAAAGGGATGAAAGGGCTCTTTAGTCCCGACAAACCTCTCCAAGCCGAAAACGCGCGCAGCGCCGCCTTTCATCTCCATTTTTCGCCTTTCGAGCTGTTTGGCCCCCACGGACACCTCGGGGTGCAAGCGTGGGGCCGGGACGGCCGCTGCCGAGGGAGGATGGCAGGATGGGCCCCTCGCGCTGCGCCGTGGATTTTTAAACGTAGAAATTGTTCAGATTTGTACTTTGGAAAAAAAAAAAATCCATGGGGCATTAAATATTTACAGAAAATCAGCAGCTGTGTAAATAATAGAAAAATCCAATATTCCGTGAGTGGACCGCTTTTCAATAAATTTGAAAATTTTATGATATTGTTATTATTATTTATTGCCTATTTTATTTGTCAGTGTCTCTTTTCACAGGCTGCACGGATCCGGGCGTTTGACCACTTCGTGCCAACGCCGCGTCCGAAACTTCCCCGCCGGCTGAGACCTGGCCCGCTCGCCTCACGGATGGGCCATGCCCGGGAGCGGGTGGTCCGGGCGAGGTTTCCGTCCCATCCTGGCCCTGCAGCGGCACTGGGAGGTCCCGGCGGAGCCGAGGGCGCAGCGGGAGCCCAGCGGGGCTGCGGAGGGTGCCGGCGACGTAGCGCCTCCTCTAATGGGATCCTCTCCACAAGTAATTAAGCCTCGGCTAATGCTAACCGTAATGTGATGTATGTATGCCTTTAACTAATCATTTATTAGCCTCGTTGATGGTTTGTCAATATTAATTCATTTATTTAAACAACTCCGAGCTGTAATGAAGATGTTTGCTTTAAGGGGGGAAAAAAAAAAAACGAGATGGAGCTGCCAGGAGATTTTTTTCGTTGACTGGATGGATGTCGCCCTGCCCCGGGTGACGGGGCTGCGGTGGGGACCCTGGAGCTCGAGGGGGCTCCCGCAGCACCCGAGAGAGCAGGATCAGGCCCCTCGGGGGTGAGGGGGTGATGGGAGCAGCCAAGGGGGACGCCGGGCTCCGGCCGCCTCGGAGCAGCTCCAGCGCCAAGCGGCTCCAGCTCTGCCACCGGTGCAGCTTTGTTTGGATGAATTTCCTTCGGTTTGACCTTAAAACGTTCGAGCCGCGGCTCAAAGCCTGGAATCAAACCCAAACGTGCTGCCCGGCCCCCAAAAATTGGTTTTCACTTGGCTTTCGATTCGCTAATGATTTTGAACCGGTTTTCGTTTCAAATCGAATTATTTCTGTTCCATTTTTTTGGAGGCGGGGAATGGGAAATTGCCAATACACTGAAAAAAAAGGAAAAAAAAAGTCTTTTTCGTCCTGTTTGACAGGCCCAGGTTGGATTAGGTTTGGTTCTTCTTCTGCACCCATTGGGTGTTAGAGCAGGCAGGATGCGCAGGAGAGGACCGGCCTCTCCCGGGGAGCGTCCCTTCGGCCAGACCTTAGGTCAGCGGCTTCCAGCTCTCCTTGGCAGCGTCTTCGTACCAGCTAGGTCACGGGATTACAGTGAAGTTTCTCCTAAATGGGCTCGATCAGCATCCTTCAGCAAACAGAAACTCATCCTGAGTGGCTCTGGAGGACACGGAGTTTCCCCTCGATCATTTGCCAGCCCTGGCTCCAGAGGAGCTCCTCGGATCATCTGTGAGGTTGCACCCAGGAGATGGTGGCATCCTGGCGGTCGGCCCTGCTCCAGGTGCAGCTCTGGGTGTCACCACACCATGACCATGCATGACCGTTCACCGCCATGCAGGACAATCTATGACCGTCTATGACCACTCACCACCGCCCACGGTCACACACTACCACACGTGACCATGCATGACCATGTGCAACCATAAATGACCAACAGTGGATGACCACTCACCACCACGCATGGCCATACACTACTGTGGATGACCATGCATGACTGTATAAGACCACACATGGCTGTGAAAAGACCACACATGACCACACACCACCACCACACAGGCGGCCAACCTGCCCCAGCTATTCCCTTGGTGTCCCAGCTGCAGGAATTCCCTCGTTGGGTTGATGTCTTTGCCATGCACGGCCATGGATGGCTTGTCTCCCATGAACATGCTTCTTGGACCTGACCACCCTTGCCATCACAGGGTGACACCTGAGTGGAGAAGGACCTTCTCCTGCATGGTTTGATCCTGCTGCCTGCCCTTTGCCATTGATGCTTTTTCTATTTGAGAAAGGCCGGAAAGCGGTCTTTCCCTTGTCGCCTTCGCCGGGGAAAACAGGAAAAAAGGATGAAGGTTTGGTAGGAGGTCAAAGGAGGCCCGGGGGTGAAAACTGCTGTCTTTCGGGAAGCTGCTGAAGGGCTCACTTTGCAGGCAGGGAAACTGAGGCACGGATGATTTGATGGCCTTTTTGGGGTGTGGCACCCATCCCAGCCTCAAAGTCTTTGAACGAGAAGCTGAGAGTCTCAAAAGTCACCGAGATGGGAGTGGGATTTCCCGTCGGGATTCACCCAGAGCAGCTCCGGCTTTGTATCCCGCCCAGCATCACCCAGGGAAGCAGCGAGGGGGCGGTGACGGGGGCTGAAGGACCCCCGGCTGCAGGAGGACGCGGTGCCCAGGTCCTCGAAGGGCGTCAGGTGGGCGGAGGAGCGAGGGACCCTCATCCCGGCGATGAAGCAGGGAGGATGCAGGAGGAAGCGAGGGGGCTGCCCAGCCTGACACCGGCTCGCGCAGCCAGGGGCGTTGCGAGGTGCCGAAGGGATCGATAGCGATGCTGATATCGTACGAGTCAATCCCGACCTGTCACGGGCAGCTCGGCACGCTGACTCCGGAGCCGCAGGGGCCGACAAACGGGCACTCGAAAACGTATTTATAGAGCAAAAAAGCTCGTGACATGGAAAGCAGGGCAGAGCGCGGGGAGGAGGCCGCGGCCCGGCCGTGACGCTGACCGAGGGAAGGGGAAAGGCGGGATGCAGGGTGCGAAGCCGGGGGTGGGGAGCTGCCCACCCTGGGGGGCTGTTTAGGGGCTGGGATTCGGTGCCGGGGGGTTGCGGGGTGGAAACCCAGCCCACGGGATGGGGGAGCACGAAATGGTGTCCTTGGTGACCAAAAGGCGTGTTCCCCTTCTCCACTGCCGTAAATCCTCCCCCAAATTTCGCCCCCAATTAACCAGGGAGATTTCTCCTTCGCAGGAGCCCCCCGTCCTCCCTGCAGCTCCCGGCCCCCCGCCGATGCCAGCTGACACTCCAGGAAAACCGAACGGCCCCAGCCGTGGAGCATCCCGATGATTTATTCCTGCCACTCGTGCGGCTTGAACCAGGCTGTTGGCGGAGCGCAGTGGCTTCGTTGCCCACCACAACCGCGTGTTACAGGTGAGATGAGTTGTCTGGCCTCAGCTCGAGTCCTCTAGAGTAATAGGAGGCATAGGAAAACACCCACCTCCGGATTTCTCCCCCCTCTTTGCTATTTTCCAGGGTGGCTTTATCCCCCTGGACACAGCGATGGAGTTGTGACTCCCTGTGCTGCCATTGCACGAACTGAGTCTGCTGGGTCTCAGCTCCAGCTGGGGGCAAGCTGGGACTCTGCTCTGCAGGGATAAAAATCCTCCCGGGAGTATTCCCAGGGGATTCCCAATCCAGTGAGCCAAAGTGGGGTTCACCCGGGGCTGGGATGGCTGCAGCGAGGTCCAGGCAGGTTCTACACGTGCCGGGAGGCGACGCCCAGCCGGTTGAGTCCAGGATGAATAAAATAACGGGAGAGTCGGAGGGATTTACGGGCAAGGTGACGATCGCAACGCCGCTGCCTGCTCCCGCCTGGGAGGAGGGCTGAGAGCTCACACGGGCGATTGCGGGGAAGGAAGTGACCGTTTTCTCAGGTTTTCCTTCAGATTTTCTTCCAAAACAGGAAATTTTCCGCTTCAAATAGGACAGGATAAAGGAAAGAGCGGTGTGCTGGAACAGAGAATTTCAGTCTTGTCTTCTTCTCTCCCTTCTTAGCAAATCCACTGGTTTCTTTAAGCTGCCAAAGACCTTTGTGTATTTGCAGTTTTTAAAGTTAAAAAATGCAACTTTCCCTCCCAAAAGCTTTGTATATGGATTTTTTAAAAAAATTTTTAAATTGGCTTTGACACCTCACTCCTCACCGTGCCGTGAGTTTATGAAGCCGGTCAGTTGGCAGGGGTCGCGGCGGGCTCTTTGCGATGCGCCGGCCCCCGGCGCTGCCCGGGAAATGCGTGCGAGTCTGAGGGCTTTGGGTGCGACCTGGATCCCGCTCTGATTGACCGGGAAAGGCTCAAAGAGGTCAGGGCGAGCAGAAACGCTTTTTCCCAAGCTGTCTGCTCAGAACTGCTGGGGAAAGGGGTTTCCGAAAGGCAGACGTGAGGTGACACGGGAGCAGGTTGTATGACCGGACGGGAGTGTTCAGTCTTGCTGAGGGCGTCTATCGCGTTGCTAAAAGCCCTCTCCGGTCCTGAGCTGGGTGAGATCTGGACGCACAAGAGAAAAACGTCCCACGGGGCTCGGATGTCACGATCCCTTTTGCAGAGGGAGCACTGGAGCTCTGGTTTTTCCCTCTGGTGAGGACTTCAGGAAAGCTTTGAGCAAGGACTGGGCCACCAGTGGCTGCTTTCCACCCTCTTTCCACCCTCTCTTCTTGATGGGTCCCTTGAGGGCCTGAGAGCAGGTGGGTGGGATCCGTAGGATGGCCACCCTTCTGCCTTTGGGCATCAGGAGCCTCGCAAAGAAACACAGGTCCCCCAGGAGATGCCAACGTGCAGCTCCATGTTGCCACTGCAGACACAATCCCAGCCCCAGTCCACTCTCCATCACGCCCCATGTGCTCTCCTGATATAAGAGAGGTTACTTCTAGATGGGACAGAAAGAAGGCAGGAAATACCAGTTTGGAACTGGTATCTGGAGAGCCACCGCTATGGTGGGAGATGACCTCATCTCCTGGTTCTGAACGGAGCAGAAGAGCTGCTGGGTGTCCCTTATTGCTGGGCTCATGGGGACTTTTCAGCACTTACAAGGTGGTGGTGGGCAGCTCCCTGTCACCAGTGACACTGTGTCCGCCACCAGTTGTACCACCTCTTGCTTAAAGGGTCTTCACCAGTGTCAGCCTGGTACCACCACCCCAAGGACTCAGCACCTCAGCAGCAGCTTCTGACCCCAAAGATGGGCTCGAAAAGCCCAAGGCAGACAAAGGCCAGGAAGAAACAATTTTCTGCAGTGGTGAGAAGTTGTCCAAGCCTCTGAGATGTGATGCTCCCACTGCTAGACTGTGGCATATTCCCTTCCGGATGGAGATAGACATGCCCCAGAGGTTCTGCTCCGTCCCTTCTGCTCCTTGGCTACCTGGGAGACCATCTCCTTCAGTACGGACAAGTGCTCGAGCCTGGCCCGCTGGAGATAACCCAACCATCAGCATCCAAGGCCTAGATCCTCCATGTAGGCCCATTCTCCAGGTCTCCATGGCCTCCATCATTCATTACCTTTGGACCCCACTATGCCAAGGTGCCGCTGGAGAAATGGGGGAGGTTGCGTGGAAAACCTACGCATGGCAAACAACGATGAGCACTGGGAGAGGACACGTCCCCATCTGGTTGCTCTGTCAGCCCTTATCTGGGGGAGGCGCATCCGGAGGAAACAAGGAAGAGCGAAAGGGGACATCTGGCTGCTCGAACCCTTGGCCCCCATCTCCACGTACCAGGTGAAGATCCTGGCGTCCTCTTGACTGAAGCTAGGCAGAACGGCTGCATCTCCGGTCTTCCTATCTCCTTGCAAAGCGTGGCAGTTCCTGAATTGCCCGGCCGCGGAGGGCCCTAATGGCCCAGAGCTGATGTTTTATTGTCGGGTTTAAAAGTGTAATTAGTTCAAGTGTAAACAAAAAAACCTTGCTTAATTAAGAATTTTTAAACAGGGCAGAGAGAGATTCCGGAAACATTAATGAACCCCAGGCAAGCACCATAAAATTGATCGAGGGAAGAGAGCCGGTGGGGGCCGGGGGAGGGCTGGGATGGGGATGCGTGATGAGAGGGTATTACCACTCAAATCGCCCTCAGTTTACTTTGGCCGCGTAACGCCAGAGTGCATTTGGAAGCCGGTGTTTATGGCGATGGGTCTCCATAGAAATACCTAATGATTTTTTATGCATTAATGGGGACGACGGACAGCGGTAATATATTGTTTAAGGAGACAGAGAGGATCCTTTTAAGGCTGACATGTTATAGATCAAGAGTGATGGGACGGGCCCTGGGTTGAGGTTCTCCGCACCACGGCCTGTTGGGCCCCATGCCTCAACAAGGATCAGACGCCAGCCTGTACCTTTAAGAATCCATAAAAAGAACAAATAAAATCAAAGTGCTGTTTTCCCACCACCCCATCCCTGCCCTCCGTGCTCTTTTTGGCCGGTACCAACAGAAGGTAAAGATATCTGCCGTTCCCATCTGCGAGTGGGCTGCAAAGTGGGTGGGAAAAGGGTCTGAACATTTCCCATCCCAACAGTTCCAAGGGGCGAGTGGTAGACATGTGTCTCCAGGTTGGTATGTTCTCTGTAGGCCCAACCTCTCTGGAGTAGAGCAAGGTACCTGGAAGGTCCTTCTTCTTCCCATTGACTGGGAAGTAGCCGAAGGCTCCACTGGGCTCTGCTCAAGGCCAGCTGGCCTCTCCCTGGCTAGTTGGGGTGTTTGGCTGGTGAAGGTCAGCAGAAGGAAGAGCCTTGAAGACTTTCTGTATGTGGCTGCCCTCTTGAAGGAGAGCTGGAAAGGTCCAGAGTAAGATGAAAGGGAAACAAAAGTCAACTTCTGGCTTGGGAAAGGTCACCCCTCTTATTCTGCAAGCAGGAGCAAAGAGCCCTCTGCTCAAGAAAGGAGTCCTGCTGTCTCTCTCTTGGGCAGAGAGCCCAGCTCAGCTCAAAGTGAAGAGCAGCCAACGCTGTTGCCAGCTGAAGGACTTTCAAGGTCAAGGCATGTTTTGGCTTCTCCCTTCCGGCCCAACCAAAGGCCCCAGGCGTGTCTTGCCCAGTCCCCTGGAGCAGCCAAGTCCTGGAGAAATCAGCAATTTCCTGTCCTTCTGGTCAAAGTTCCTTTTGCCAGACGTCTGTGCCACAGGCAGCGTCTCTTGGAGTTCTGCTGGAATACCTACCTTGTTCTCCCCCAGACCTCTGTAACTGTCATGTTCGGTGCCACCACTGGCCACCGCAATCCTCAGAGAGAATTTGGCTCCTGCCTGGGAGCCCACCTTTGCATGGTTTTTCCACTCCTTCCCTTAACAGATGGAGAAGAAAACATCCAGCATCCTGTCCTAGTAGGCTTGCTGCTGATACCGTCTCCCTTCTGGAGTACATGAACTCACTGCCTTCTACTCCTCCTCAAAGGCCGTGTCTTCCAAACATCTCATTCTTGTTCCTTGTCTCCATGGCTCTCCAGGTCGTCCACAATTTCCCTGTCAATCTGTTGCCTGGCCCAGGTGAGCTGCTCCAGCATGGGTCTCACTAAAGCCGAGCCAAACAAGAGGGTGACTGCCAGGCCTGGCAGCTCTCCTGGCCCCTGCTTGGGGCTTTTCCCCAAAAAGCAGGGCATTGCGGGCTCCATTGGGCACTCAGGACTAGCTTCTCATGTCCTCTTCAGGACACGGCTTAGTAGGCATGGTGGTGTTGGGTTGATGGTTGGACTTGGTGATCTTGGAGGTCTCTTCCAACCTTAAAGATTCTATGAGAGGACCCGGGTGACCAATGGCACAAATCCTCGTAAAATGAGCCTGGCTCAGACTTACTCGTTCTCCCAACAGCTCTTGGAGGCGTTATCCAGAGGTGGGAAAATGGGTGGTTTTGGGGAGTTTAGGCCGTATCTACTGCGTAGGCGTTCATACGCCACCAGCCGCATGGGCCAGGCCGTGCTGCTGAGGAGGGATGGCTTGGGCCAGCGGAAGGAGGTGGAGTCACACCACGAGCTGGTGGAAGAGAAGACCCGAGGCCCGCGGATTATTGCCTGCGTGCTATTTGGGTCTTGAACTAATGTTCATTAGTTTTCGTGCTCCTGGCCACCCCGGACACGAGGGACAGCTCAGCAACGCTGGTCCAGGGCGTTTGGCTGTTGCTGTGACGCCGAGGGTGCACGCACACCTCCAGCGGCGACGGGGCCCATGCCTGGCCTTCAGAAGCGGATTTACATTGGCGTCGCCCATCAGACCCCGTGGCACACAAGGTGTTGGGGGGCCGCGTGCCAGCGCAGCGCCCACCCAGCGAGCCGGGCTCTGCCGGGCTTTGTCTTCTCGCCTCCTCTTCCGTCCTCTCCTCTCTGCCTCTTCCTTCATTATTCCTCCGCTCCTCCCACCCTCTCCCTGCCTCTCCTCCCTTCCCCTGGCTTTTGTTCCTTCTCTCCTCTTCTCCTCCCTCCTCCCAGAAGCCTTCCCCCATCTCCAATCCCCGCTCCGGCTGCCCAGCCCGTGTCAATTAAGTATCGATCCCCTGTTCTCTATCAGTGGTCAGCTGAGCTAACCAGTCCTGCTAGGTGCTTTTCACAGCGATGAATAATAACAATAATAATAATAAAGGGGTGGGGGGGGAGGCAGCTGCGCTTCGTGCCTACAGCCCTTCACCTCTCCCTACCCCGCGCGCGCCCGCCCTCGCCCCCTCCACAGCTACAGGCAAAATCGATAGTGCGCGGAGTCAGGAATGGAATATTTTTATCCTCTAATTGGGAAATGTGCTTTGACAAAGCCCAAGGAGCAGGGAGGGGGCCGGGAGATACTGTACCGAGAGCTGGGGAAGGCAGCAGAGCCCGGCCAAAGCGTGGACGCCGGGGATTTTCTGCTGCAGCTGGCGACAGCTGGGAGGAGGTGACGGCACCAGGGACTTTGTCTGGGCCCGGGGCACAGGTTTGGAGGACTGGGGCACTGCTGGTCCTGTGGAGGAGCCAGTCTTGACCCAGGGGATGTCAGTGCAAGGATAAAAAGAGGACAAAATCCCCCTTTTTCCCTGCTCAACCCTCTGCCGCTGCTTTGCTGTTGCGGTTGCGAGGAGGAAAGTGTGGGCGCTGCTGTCCAGGGGCCCCACAGCCCGTGGTGTGGCGTGCCACACATGGTTGCCCAGGCCTGGTGATGCAGAGCAACATGGGACAGCCGTGCACGAAATGCCATAGCCAGGTGTCCTGGGAAGCCACCAGCCCTTCCTGGGTCCCCGTGGGGACATCCTCATCCCGCAACGCCCATGGCAGCTGGTACTGATGCGCCTGCAGAGGTGCAGGTTGGACTTGAAGATCTTGACGGTCTTCTCCAACCTAAGTGATTCTAGGAATCAAAATGATTCTATGCCCCCACGGGTGGCAATCCCACCATGAGCCTCACGCTGCAGCTCCAAGTTTGTCACGGCTGGAAAAGTCTTCCTGTCTCCAACCGTGAGGGCCAGGTGAGTTGCGCTGTCGTTAAAATATCTCCTTCCTCTGGTCAAACCAGCTGCCGGTGGGTTCTCAGGCACCCTTGGGCTTCCAGACTCCACGAGCCGTGTCCTGGTCCTGGTGCAAGGGCTCCTGGAGCTGCTAACAGCCTGAACGTTGGGGCTGCACCGGGCAAATTCTGGAAACCAAGGGGATTTGAGTCCTGGCTCTGCGATACAGCCCCACTCCCTTCCTCGGGCTGCCGAGTTTGGGGTGAGTTTGTTGCCTCTTGAACTAGGTTGTTGCCTCTAAATCAGTCTCTAGTCCTCAAATTGGGAGCACGCGGCTCGCCTTCAAAGGATCCTCATGGAAGCGGAGTGGGACCCAAAAATTTGCGGGCCTTGGGACACATCTTAAATCCTATGGGAATTCTGTCTTTGGCAATAAACAGCAGGTTGGAAAAAGCTGACGGAGTCCTCAAGTGCGGGTGCTGCTTTGCAGGGGTATTTCGGATCAGCTCAAAAGGAAGGAGGCTGGGTAAAGCCCAGGATGATCCCAGCGAGGCACCTGCAGCGCGAAACCCATGAAACGGCACCAAAAAAACCTCCTTATCCAGTTCTGGGAGGGAGCTTGTGAGCTCGAGGAGACGGGGCCAGGCTGGCCGAGGACCCAGAGGGGTGACGGCCACCGTGCAAGAGGCCGGGTGGCCGGCTGGACCAAATCTCACCCATCTCCTTCACTTTCCTCTCAACCAACCATCCCCCTGAGGAGGCTGAAGTGATCTGGAAGAGCCTGGGATGTCTTTCTGATCTGGTTTCAGGTTGGCTTTCAAACCTTTTAGACATCTCATCTACTTGCATCCAGCCCATGCCTTCGCCATGAGCGCACTCTTCGGCTGCCTTTGGTTTATTTTTAGGCACGCCAGGATCTCTATCTTGTGACCGTGCACGTGGTCCACTCTGCTCCTTTCCACCCAGCTCCAAAACCTTGTCACCCCTAGGCGTGACTTGCTTCTGGCTGCCCCTCACCCTGCCAGCCGTGCCCGGGGCTCGCCGTGAGATGCCGCTTTGCCCACCCGAGGAGAAACCGCCTCAGCGCGTGCCTTGGACTGGGGCTGAGCCAATCTTCTTGGGAATAAAGACAAACCGGCAGCTCTACCTCCCGCAGCAGGGCAGGGAGTGATTGCAGTTGCCATAGCAGTGGGCACAGTCCTCTCCCTCCAGCCTTCCCTGGCAGCCTGGTTTGTTTTTGGCTATGATTTTCCAAGCTCTTTTGAAGGAAACCAAGAATGAGTTGGAGGGAGAAACAAAGCAAAGCGCTCCGAGCTGGGTTTCCCTCCTTCTCTCCATGACAAGGGGCACGCAAAGAGGTGTACGGCAAAAGTTACTGGGCAAATTGGTGCAGTTTTGGGGGTGGCTGCATCCTTCCGGACACGACGTGGCTGAAAGCCAAGGGGAGGTGATGCAACATCTCCATGACTTGGTCAGGAGTGGAGATGAAATGGGACGCCTTCCTTCGGGGCATGGGTAGAGGTACAAATCCCAGTCCCTTCCTCTTTATATAGACCCTGTGGGAGCAATTGGATCTCCTGTTAGGAAAAAGATGTCCCTGCTCCTTGCAGAGGGGTTGGACTAGATGACCTTTAAAGGTCCCTTCCAACCCAAACTCTTCTATGGTTCTATGAAGAGGTGCCTGGATTAGGAAGGTGTTTGCCTTCACCTGCAAAGCACAGGCTGACCATGAGCTTGGCTGCTCCATCCTGCTGTTCCAAACCTCTGAGTAGAACAAAGCCTTGTGCCAGGGAAGATAGGATGGGTCATGGGTGAAAGGGAAGCTCCGAACTCCCTGCCCAAGGAGACCCTGGCTCTGAGCACCTCTGCTGAGGTTCCCTGGCTGACCCAGTCCCCGGGATCTGGGCTGCATTGCCTCCACGTGCTCCTGGAGACGACCAGGCAGAAGCCCCTGGGTCAAGGTCCTTGCAGACGTCCTAGGAGAAAATCCTACTCTGCAGAATTCCCAGAATTGCTCCCGTGGGATCCCAGCCCAGGAGTTGGACAAACTGGGCAGACTGACCTCAGGATGGACATGCCCATGCAGGACAGCAACAAGGGCTTGAAGACAACATCTACATGGGTAGGAGCCTTGTGCCTGGGTGAAGGACCTTCCTCAACATTCCTGGTTATCCTATGGGATCTGCTACTGCTCTCTTCCATGTTGTCTGAGATCAGCCTCCTTCTTATGCAGTGTCCTCCGCGTCGGGTTCACAGTGATGGCTACTGGGACCCACTCTCGTCCACACGGCCTTAAATAATTGGTGAAAAAAAAGCAGAAAATACAGCGACGAGGCTGGGCGGGCAGGCAGAAATTTTCAGGGTAGCTGAGACAAAGGATGACTGGGAAAGTTTGCAGAAGGATCTAAGGACGGAAGGAGTCTGGGCAATAAAAGGGCAGATAAAATACGACGTTGATAAATGCAAAGTCATGCGCGTGAGGAAAACAACCTTAACTACCCGTACACCGCGACGGGCTCCGGATCAGCTATTGCTGCTCGGGGAAGAGCTCTTGGAGCTAATGTGGGTAGTTCTCTGGAAATGTCAGCTCAATGTTCGGCTGCAGTCAAAAAGGCAAATCGGATGTTCGCAATGATTGAGAGAGGAGCAGAGGAGAAATCAGAACACGTCGTTACGGTCCTGTGCCGATCCATACTCGATACTGCCGTCCGCTCCTGCTCTGGGAGCGGGGCGAGGAGGGGCACTAAGGGTGGGATTGGCTGGTACTCGCATGCAGGGACATCAAGGGGCATCTGAGGACCCCTAAGGATTGGGGGCAGCCTAGAGAAGAAGGGAAAAGGTTATTTTCTTGTTTTCCTAACAGAAGAATGAGGCAAACCCCCAAATCTCTCTGATAAGCAGACCCAAAGCTCTTCCCTCTGCTTTTCCTTGTGTTCAGGAACTCCCTGTCTCTGGGCTGCCGAGACCCAAAGCATAAAAGTGTTTGGAGGGGCTGGAATAACCCCCTGAGGGTGGTTACATGGGATGGCCAGGGCCGCCTCGGCTAAAGAAGTCACTAAGATGAAGACAAGGAGAAGCTTTGCATCATCTGTCCCTGAGATCTGGCCCTCCGTGCCCCACGAGAGTTGTCCCCTTCCTGATATTGAGCAGATCTTGGGCTTCAAAACTAGGAAATCAGCTGTGGAAATCCCACGTTTGTCTCCAACGCTTCCGTCCTTACCATGCAGAAGCAAAGAGGTCCTCTTGCAGCCCAACCTGGAAAGCTTTAATGCACAAGGAAGACCTGAGCGGGGGCCCGAGGGGCATCCCTCCTTTCCCAGCTGTCTGTGGCATCGTTTAGCTTCTCCTCACCTCAGTTTACCCATCTGGGTGGCAAGGAAGACCACGGGCTGCAGGGTAAAAGCCAGAGGAGAAGCACTGCAGGCTCTTGAGGAGAAGTGGGCTTTGGGGAGGGGGTGTTTGCGCTACTGCTGCCGCTATTAGCACGTCAGTTAATGCCTCCACACCACCTCGTCTTTCAGTGGCAAACAATAAAGCTCAAGGTGAGCATCACCTCTGCCCTATCTCTTAGATTCGCCTCTCTCCTGTCCATCCATCACACGCTTGCTCTCCTGCAGCCGATTGCAGCCGACCTGCATCAGCTATTGATTTATCGACAGAGGCCGGGTCTGGAAGATTCAGGGAAGCAGCTCCCCACAGAAACGCTTTTCAGAAGTGGAGATTTGATTTTTTATTTATTCTTCTCTTCAATGTATGGATTTAACAAGCTCTAGGCAACAAAGAACTTACTCCTCCAGCACGCAGGCTCCCTCCGTCTCCTCCCCTTCTCCGGCAGTAAAGTCATCTTTAAGGGATTACTCTTTAAGGGCAAAGCGTAGCCCGTGGATGGAGGCAGCCCACGGTGTCCCCAGGGCTCGGATGCTACGTAACCTCTGTGCTGACCTCTTTCCGAGGGGTAAACATCTCCCTCAATCTCCGTGTTTGTTAAGTGTATGTGGTGGTGGCAGCATGAGACCAAAATTCCTTTTTTTTTTTTTTCTCTATCGCGATGATGAATTTCCAGTGCAAACGGGTGCTACGGACCAGAGGCACCCATGGGTACAGGGGTTTCCCCAGGGCTGACACAGCTGGCAACATCTGCATCTTCCCCTTTCCTGTGACTGCAGAAGGGGACCAAAATGAGGAGAAAAGGCCCTTTTTCCCTCTGTGTTTGCCGGTCACCCAGGCTTCAAGCCCGAGTAAATCTCCTCCTCCTGCAGCGCTGTGGGCTCTGCTTCTCCCAGGACATCCCCAGCCCTGTGTGTCCCTTCCTCCACCTGCTCCGGGCTGGGGTGATGGGTGGGCAGGGGGTTACGATGAGGAGAAGGGGATGCTGCCGGGGCGGTGCCATTTTAGCCAACTCCAAAAGGCAAGTCCCCTCTTGCAGCATCTGGGACGCAGCCTCTGACCCCTCACCCTTCCCAAAGCAGTATGTTTTTGACTGGAATCTCTGGTTTTGCTCCAAATCCACCAGTTGGGCTTTGATTCTTCAAAGCCATCCCTCTCCACCTGCTTTTCAGGATGGTGAAAACCTCACGCTCAGAGCACAGCTCCCAGGTGACCCCGGTTCCCCCATCCCCATCACCAGCTGATGGCCCTAACGAGGTGACTCCAGCCCCTCTCCACCTCCTCCTGCCCTCACTCCAGGGGGATTTATGGAGCCGATCCTTTGCGGATCTCTTCGTTGGAATAGTCAATGGTGGGGGATTTCATTTGCGGCTGCATTAACCATCTGATCACTCTCTGGTGGAAGACTAATTTGCAGACGATGGAGACAGATGCTTCCCAAACCGTCAGCCAAAAGGCCTAATTCCTGCACAGCCAACTTTTAAAATTTACTTCCTGATTGATTAAAAAGAAAAAGAAAATGTTTTAAATAATAGCAGGGGCCAAGCTGATGCTGAGGCAAACGCTGCCAGAGATGCTTGGGAGAGAAGCTGCAGCTCTGGTGGCTCCAAGGGTGGGATTTTCCCCCGTGGAGGACAACCGCCCCACTTCAGGGATGGGTTGGGGATGCTTGGGAGCTGCTCTCGAAGCTCTCGTCCAGCTGTGGTCCAGCTGTGCTTCCAGCCTGCTCCCTGCCCTCCTCCCACTGCCCTGTGCCCCTTCCTTGCTGTGGGAGGGACATGACAGCTTCAAGCATGGCCATGGTTGCCACCACAAGCCTTCTGACTCCTTGCGAGGAAAACTGTCGTGCAGCCATCGCCCATCCCCAAATTCAGAGGGAGCCGGGAACCGGCCACCTGGGTCTGCCTCGCCAAGGTCAGCCGCTCGCTGCAAGAACATTGGCAGCGGTGTCTCGCTCGCTGTCTCCCCCGGCTCTGCGCAAGCCGCATCGCTCGTAAGGGCTTAATGATTGCCCTCAGATAACTTCATTGGCTGAGGAGCATCGGCCGGCTTTGCCGCAAAGCCAGCCTCTTGGTGCGGCCGCCCACGGGTGAAGCCCGGTGCGAAGGGTAGGTGAGGAAACCCCAGGGCAAGCCCCAACGGGGTGGTCTGGGGGGGCTTTGGTAGGATATGTGGCCCAGGGCATCTTCCTTGCAATGGAAATAAAGCAGAGGATGTCCATCCTCGACTGGGCGACCTCTGGCTCCGTGAAGGTTCCTGACCACTTTTCTCAAGTGCTTTTCCTTTCCAGAGCACTTTAAAGACATGATCTAATTAATTCCTCTGAGCCCGCCCGGGGAAGGAGGCAGGTAGGGAGGTGGAGCCGGGGATCCCGCGTGCAGGCTCACGGGTGGTTGGGAGCCTGTGGAAAGCAGGAAAAACGGGACCAGGATTTTGTCCGCGGTTGGCCGTACCGTGGCGACACCTCCAGTCACATCACGTGAGGGGCCTCATCCAGCCTGCGGGCAGAGCTGGCCGGGGCAGGGGGTGGTGGTTGACCCCCATCGCTGTGGCCGTGAGGGCAGCTGGACCCCCATCACCCCTTGGTGGAGAGCCTGGTGGGATGGCTGCCTTGCCTTGGGGTGCTGAGTGGGGTCCTCAGCATCACTGCAGAGGACAGGGTGGCGGGAGAGCAGCCCATTGCCATGGAAACGGTACATCCTGTGGCGATGCGCATCCTGGCAGGGTGGTTTTTTTTATTTTTTTTCCCCTCCCTTCCTCTCCTTCTGCGAGACCTCGGCATTGATCCGGGAACGTGCTATTCGCATGTATGATCCATGCAAACACCGTGTTCCTATTGATCAGGCTCCTCTGCTGCTTGGGGTCCGCGCTGGCAGCAGAAACAAAGGCCGGAGGAAGGAGGGGAGAAAATTACCCAGCACCGCACCGAGCAAATAGCATTGGCAGCCTCTACAGGGTCTCTCCGGAGCCGCCTCCTCATCCCTTCCCATTCCTGCCATCTGCCCTCGATTTTCTCCTCCTTCCTCCCTTCTCCCTCTTCCCTTCTGCCGTCCCTCCCTCGCTTCCGCCCACCAAAAACGGCCAAAACCTCCCCGCTTTGCTCTGACGGTGACTTCGTGGGGGCCGTTCCCAAGAGCAAAGTTGTTAACGTGGCCCTGTGCAGCAGGGAGACCCTCGGTGCCGCTGCCGTCCCCCTCCCAGCCCTGTCCTACGTGGGGGGGTCCCGAACCCGCCTCCTTTGCCAGCCGAGCTCCACGTGAGCCTTTATAATTACAGTGACGAGTCAATAACAATTAGGCCTAACAGCCACTCAGCAGAATTGACGCAAATTATTTTAATTTTATGCTTCTATCGATGAACTTTTCCAGGTTGGCGCCTTCTCTATTCCCGCCCCTCCCGGCCCCCCGCTCCCCAGGGACACCCCACTGCCTGCGCCCCGGCTCGGGCGATCGCTGCTGGGGGACAAAGTGGTGCTCCACCAGCCTTTTCTCGCATCCTTGCTCCAAAAATTGTCATATCCAGAGCCGAAGCTGCCTGCAGAAGAAGGTGTTTGTGCGCGGGCAGGTTTCTCCACTCAGAAGGAAAACCTCTGCTTTTCCCATGAAGATGATTCCTAGTTGAACTGGTTTTGCTGGTATTGGGTTGTGCTGCTTTTTCACGCCATTCTGTACCATCGACCCGCTTAATATGTTTATATTACATAGAAATTGTAATGAATTTAATCAAAACGATGCCTCAAAAGCAATCATTTTTGTGATCCCACATCCAAAGCTGCCTTAAAACGGCCTCGTACGCGTTGCCGCAGCTCATCCACGGGTTCGGGCTCTGCGTCCCGGGGTTTGCAACACCCCCCAACCCTTCCAGTAGCCTAAGAAACCCCTCGGCATGGGATGTATGTCCCCACAGGTTCATTGAAAGTAGGAAAAAAAGTGTAGATAAATGTATTTTTTTTATACTGGCTGTCGATTAGTGAATGATTCCTCGGATTTTTTTTTTCTTTCCTATTTACGGGACTGAGCAGCTAACGGCATGACCTGCTCCAGATCCACGGGGATGCCGGGAGCTGCAGAACTCCGCGGACCAAGGGGCGACCCTCGAGCTGCAGTCATCGCGTCACCCGCCCTTCTCACGCGAGACCCCTGGGGAGACTTCTCATGGCTCCTTTCCTCCTCCTTGCCTCTTCGGGTGGGTGTTTTTTTTTTTTCCACCGCTCTCAGAGCCGTGAAGCTGTAAATCGCCAGCATCCCCGTCGCTGCTGACCTGCATCTTTTCTCCGCTGCTGTCGTTAGGGCGATGCAGCCCATTCAGTGGGTGACAGGTGCTCAATTGCTCTTAAGAGGCTCCCAGATAATTGGGGAGGTCTTTAGCTCCTTGTAATGTCCAATAATAAACAACAGAGAGGGGGAAAAATATCCATGCGGAACACTTAACCAACGGCCTCGTCAAAATGGCGCGAGGCCTCTTCTCCTTCTCACGGGCCAGCCCCAGGCCATCGCTGGTGTGACACCATGTCACCTTGGCAAGCAAGAGCCACCTCTTTGCCATCACTTTGAGGTGGTGGATGACAAAGGATCAGACCCCGAATTCGACCCCACCACTGCTGGATGTCGGGGGCTGCACAGGGGCTGGGGCGGATGGAGGTTTGCAAAGCTCTCTGGGATTTTTTGGGGAGGAGGGGACTCAGATCCAAAGTTTTACATCTCAGGAAATGTCCTTGAAGGAAAAGGTGATCAGAAATCCCCCATCTTCAGCACAGTTTGCAGGCGGCTGAGCCCACTTTGGGATTTTTTTCTTTAAATCTAAAGCCAGGGTGTTGCTTCTGCCAGCCCTGAGCTGTCCGCAGTCAATCATCTTGAAAGATCCCTCTGCTCTGGGCAAGGCTCTTCCCGTCCCAAAAGGGGCTGAGAAAGGGCCTTTTCCTGCAGCTCCTCGGTAGCTCTGCAAGGAGACCTGTCCATGAAGCTGTCAGCCAGCAGCTCTGCTGTTTCCCCAGGGAGATGTCAGTGGGGGCCTCATCCTTGGCATTGGGAAAACGATAGAGCTGGGAAGAGGGTCCGGGTCTTCTCCTAGGAGTTTCCTTGGACTCCTGCTCAGTGATACCCTAAAGCACTGAAGTAGCTGCACCATGTACGGAGCTTTCCCGGGAGCATCACTCTGCTCTAAATTCTTCTAGAAGAACTTTCTCACCAAGTCAAGTCCCCGCTTCAGGCTGGCAACACCTACATCCTACATAAGCCATTGAGGACGTGAAGAGACATCTCTGAGCCCGTTGGGCCCTGCCAGGTGACCTCTCAGCACATGTGTTCGTAGATGTCCTCGGGTGTGGGGTGCTCCCCCTGCTTGTTCAGATGTTGGTGGGGGGGGTCTGAAATCATCCCTCCCACCATGGAGCATCCTCCTCTTTTGCTTCTGTGCCAGCTCTAGACAAGGTCAGGCTTGACTTCGGCCAACGGCGAGTGAAGTCCTTGCAGCTGTGCCTGGAGTGAGGATCTCTGTGCCCTGAGAACCAGGGAGGGGGTGGCGAATACCCCACCCAATTTATCCAAATGCTGCTGGCCACACAGAGAATGGTCCCCCAATAGAAGGGACCCTCCACCGTAAATCGCCATTGATTCACCACGAAAAGAAAAGGGCAACAAATATTATTCCCGATGAATAATTCAAGCAGCTCTAAGCCATGCGTTGTGCGTTCATTACCCTCCACGAGGACCTGGGGGATACAGCTCGAAAAGCCCTGCGAAAGGAAACAGGGGAAGATTTATTTTTAAGGTTGGGCAAATCCCGATAACCCACCGTGGGAGGGGGCCGTGCCTTGCACCCGCGCGGGGTTTGCTCGGAGGCCATGGCGCTGCTTAGCCAGCGCTCCCGTCCTCCCACCTCGCTGCTGCTTTGTTAAAAAAGGAAAGCACTTACGGTGCTGTTGGGGGATCAGTCCACTCGCCTTTCTTCCCCGCCAAAGCTTTCAGGGATGAAAGCACTCTGAAGTGCTGGCTTTAGTGGTGGGAGCTGAGTAGTGAATAATCCCCCTCCTTCAGCCCCCTGCCTGCGGTGGTGGGGTCACCGTGCTCGCACCAGCCTTGGCGGCACAAGCCAGGAGCGAATCTTCACTCCTCGGCACGCCGGAGCCGGCGCGGGGTGCAGGTTGGTGTGTTATGGAGACGTTGAGCCCACTGGCGTTGTGCGGGATCCTCCTGGGACAGAAATAACAGCTTCTGGGGAATCCACTGACCTCCTCGTTCAAAGAAGAGCAGCATTTTGCTGGAGCTGGTCTTGCCGTGCCCGGATGCAAGCTGGGATGCTTTTGCTTCCCTGACTTGTACTTCCCGCTCTCCTCTCTGTTTTCTCTGCCAATAAAACCTGCTCCTAAGATTGAGCCCTTGATCAACGATGGCAGGAACCATCTCCCATCACCTAAGCGGGATGAGAGCAAGATGGCCAGGGCGGCTGGATGGCGAGATGCAGCCTCCTCGAGAGGACAATTCATCCTGGCTATCGGACACCGGCCGTCAGAAGGGACAAATGGCTCTCTGGAGGTGGCCATCCTTCTTTGCCTGCCGTCAATGAGGGTGACCAGCCTGGATTTAACGCCTTACGTTTGGGCAGCCAAAGCCCAAGGCTCAGCTGAGGAAAGCCACTGCTGGCCTGACCTAGTGGAGGTCCCCTCTGCCACCGCAGAGACAAGTGGGGGACAAGTGCCACCCAAGGGCTCAACTTGTTGGGTTTTCAGTCTTGACAGTCCTGGAGCAGCAGGAGGACTCTGCCAGCCTCCTCCATGCCTAACTGACACCTTTTACGTGCTTCAGTGTTTTCAGTTGTCTTTGGTTACTCACGTGTGGTTTGACATGTCTGTCGAAGCCGAGGGGAGATTCCCCATTGCTCCCCAGGCTCTGTGGCGTGAAGGCCACCAGGACCGTCACAAGGGACCGCTGCATGTCCATCTCTCTCTCGACCCATAATTTCTGTCCAAGGGCACACTCAGCAGGAAGATGCCCAGTGGCGACTTAGAGTCCAAGTGATGGAGAACCCATCTCTAGCACTAGATAACTGGTGGTGATTAATTACCCTGGCTATTGAGAGCATCTGTCCTGTTCCCAGCTTGGATGCCAGCAGCACAAATGTCTTATTAGGTCTCTGTCGCAGAGACCCCATGTTGGTATTTGCAGAACAAATCCATCTTTTAACCTTCTTGTGGACTCATGAAGCTCGTGGCGCAGACGTCAGCCTTCGCCGAAAAATGACCTGGAGGTGTCAAAGCCCAATCTCAGACAGAAGCGGGGGGATGTGGCCTTGGAGGGGTCACGGATCAGCTGGGAAAGGCACGGTAGAAGAGCAGTCCCGTGCCGTACGCATTCATAAGGGGGACTTCGCCACGGCACGAGGCAGCAGGGAGGACAGGGACGCCCATCTCGCTCCCAGTCAGGCTGCTGGTGCAAAACCCATAACTCAAACCCGGGCTCCAGCCCCCTCCCCAGTCCGGACACCGCGCTCGGCCGGCTGCTCCTCAGGCTCGACCTCCACCACTGCTCCCCTCCAAACAGCACGGCATGGACGGACCCATCAAGTGAAAGGTGGAAAAAGGTAATTAATCTACAGAGAAAAAAGTGTTAATACCTCTAAGACACCGGGGACACTGGCTGTCAGCTTCCACCAATTAGTCACCTAAAACCCTGCCTGTATGATCTCTGTGGTACAGCTGAGTTGATTACTCTAATTAATTTTGCATTGATCTGCATGGATCCGCAGCACCGGGGCCTATCACGGGCGAAGGAGGAGATGGATGCGCCAGCCCTGCTGAAGCGTGGAGGAGGGAGCGCGTCCCGGGCACGCTGCTCCCGTTTCCGCAGCCCGGCTTTGACGGCTCATCCCGGTTCCCACCTCATCCCAGGGCTGGAGGTGCCAGATCTGCCCACGAAGCCGGAGGGGGAAGGAGCAGAGACTCCTTTTGGGAGCACCCAGACAGGGGTGGGACACCCCAGAGGGTCTTGTCCCAGCCTCTTCCACCCCCCGCGGCTGTCCCTGCACACATTCCCGTGCCTTTTGGATTTTCCCCATCTCCTAAGTGGTACCTTGAGGGCTTTTTTTTTGGAGCAAGGGTACGCTTTGTCATCTCACATCCAGCAAAGCCATGGGGCACAGGGTGCCCCCCATAACAGCCCCGGAGCTGGGGGCTGCTGCTGCCCCCCTGCGCTGCCTGGGTGGATCCCACCCATCCCGCTGACAAACTGCAGCTGGTTCCCTCTGCATCCAGCCCAAATGCCAAGGTCTATTCCACCTCAGGACCTTTCTCCCTGTGTTTATGTTGGGGGACGATTTATGACGCCGAACACGTGACATTTTCTAATATTTTTTTTTCTTTCTCACGTATTTTTCCCTCCTTCCTTGGCTAAAATTTGACCCAAATTCACACACATGCTCTGAGCATCCCACGAGCCCCAACCTCCTCCGCACTTCCCTGGGCGGACGGCGCTGGCAGGGATCCGCACGCAGCAGGATCAGGCACTACGCAGCCACTCTGCCCTGCTCTCCTCCTATTTAGGAATTATTTTCTCCCCTCCCCAACCCTCTCTGAAAATTTTGCAGTAGGAGGGATTGTCAACTGCAGCGCTGGAGGTTTCGCAGTTTATATTCCCATCTCCTGGGGCTCCGTGCATCCCTGCTCCGGCCGGCCCTGGGTACCAGCGCTCACCCTCTGACGCTGCCCTGATGGCATGGTTGATGGGCTGCACCAACTCAGCTTGTCCTGGAAGCCAGAATTTAAAAGACAGGATGGAGCATCCTCCTCGCAGAGCCCTAGCACGCAAAGGGTTAGCCGCTGCCTTCATAAACATAATTTCCTGGGATTAATATTAAAAATGTTTCTAATGGCTCCCACTTGTTTACTAAATAGCCAGCACAGAGATAAGTTATCAACTGTGGCTATAATTCGCTATTAATCAAATATTCAAATCAGCACTGCAGTTGGCCACAACGGGACACGCGCATAATTCTCCAGCTCTGGTAATAATTAATCTTTTTTCCCCCCTTTTCTTCCCTTCACTTTGGACTCTTGCAAATATCTTTTGGTGTTAAGAGGTCCCCGGAGAGACCTGCCTCTAAATGAGGTGTAAAAATCTAAGCCGCACAAAAAATAGCATGCGGCTGGGATCGATATTCTCTTCACAGCTACATCGATTAACAACAATATTCTTCATTTATTAATTATGAAGGGGAATTTTCCATCCTTGCATCTCTTTCTGTGCATGTTGCTTGGGTGGGTCGGCAGGGCCCCCGCAAGCCCTCCCGTCCCTCCCCGCGCACCCTTTGGGTACCGGGGCCAGGCGAAAGGGGAGATGGCAGCTGTCAGGGTGGGTGAGGATGGACGGGGCTTGACGGGTGCACGGGAGAGGGAGGAGAATTTGTTTGCCTGGGAGATGCGACCAACTCGAGGAAGCCTTGCCTGGTGGGCTGAGACCTTGCGTCACGAGTTGACGTGCAGGAGAGGAGCTGATGCGGAAGGAGGAGGGGAGGAGGAGGGAAGGGGCAGGCTCCAGAGTGGCTCGTGTGCTCGAGGATCCACTGGACAATCCCTCCACGGAGCACCTGCAGAGCTCCCCTGGGAAAACCAGCTCTTCAGCAGAGGGCTTCACCGTGGAGCCAGCCGGCTTCTCCAGGGTGTGACAACAGTGACTCCTGGGTCATGGTTTGGGGTCAGGGAGCTGGGAAACGGCAGGGGCAGAGAGCAGGAGAGGGCAGGGGAGGTGAGGGGAGGTGGGCAGCAGGGTCAGAAACCTCAAGGGCTGAGCCCCTTTGGTCTTGCATCATTTTTTCTCAGGGTGCTCTCAGGAGTCCCTTGGCTGTGCCCAGGAGGTGCCACATCACACGTGGGTTTTGGACATGCTCCTTCAGCAAGCAGTGATAGAGCTCATGTTGTAGAATCATGGAAAGGTTTGGGTGGGAAGGGCCTTGTAAAGGCCCTCCAGTCCAACCCCCCTGCCAGGAGCAGGGACATCTCCAACCAGATCAGGTTGCTCAGAGCCCCGGCCAACCTGGCCTGGAATGTTTCCAAGGATGGGGCATCCACCACCTCTCTGGGCAACCTGGGACAGTGCTTCACCACCCTCAGTGTACAGTTTTTTCCTAATATCTGATCTGAATTTCCCTCCCTCTATTTTGAAACCATCACCCCTCGTCCTGTCACAGCAGGCCCTGCTGAAGAGTCTCTCCCCATCTTTCCTGCAGCCCCCTTTGGGCACTGGGAGCCGCTCTCAGGTCTCCCCGGAGCCTCCTCTTCTCCAGGCTGAACAGCCCCAGCTCTCTCAGCCTGGCCTCACAGCAGAGGGGCTCCAGCCCTCTCAGCATCTGCGTGGCCTCCTCCGGACCCTCTCCAACAGCTCCACATCCCTCTGATCTGGGGGACTCCAGAGTTGGATGCAGTGCTGCAGGTGGGGTCTCACCAGAGCAGAGCAAAGGGGCAGAATCCCCTCCCTCGACCTGCTGGCCACGCTCCTCTTGATGCAGCCCAGGATGCGGCTGGCTTTCTGGCTCAGGAAGAAGCTTCCCAAAGAGCAGAATTTCCTGCGGTCACCTCTGATAGCACTTCTGTTTCCATGTCCTGAAGCCACATGCTGCTGCCCACCACAAGAGGCAGGACGCTGGATTTAGTGGCATGCCAATTGTTTCCAATTTGCTTTAAACGAACGCGTCTCTAAGCCTGTTTGTAGTTTTGGGTGCTTTTTAGTTGGTTCATTGTGGGAATGCAGGGAGCCAGAACAGACACTCCTTTTCAAACGGCCGTCAAATACTTCATGTTCCTACAGGGAGGCCAGAAAACAAGCCCTGTGACAGCTAAATGACCAGGAGAGAGTTCCTTGCTCCTCGGTACTTTGTAAATAAATATTCAGTTGCTGCCTCCGAAGAACTGGGTTCTGAAGAGGAGCCGCTTTCGGACCGTTGGAGGTGCAGACCCCGTCTGACAAGGCGTACGTCACGTTGTCAGCACATGCAGTGCTCTGCCCTGTTTCAGCTGAACCGGCTCCTCCTGGGACAGGTAAAAGCTTTCCACGGCGATGGAAAAAGGACAGCTTCCACTCACAGCCACACAGCTCCCAGCAGAGTCAGCGCCCACAGGAACACAACCGATCCTCCCCGGACAGGAGCTCAGAAAGTGAGAGCAAAGTTTTGGATTTTCTTTGAGTGCAATATGACCGCACAGTCTCACACTGTTCATCGGTCAGCGCACGCCACAGAGGAGATCAGCCTGCGCTATGCTTTAAATTCTGAGTCAGTCCATGCAAAGGGAATAATAATTAGACTCTTGTACATATTAAAAAAAGAAATCTCTTAACACTAATTAAACCTATTTATCTTTCACAGTTAGAGTAGTTAACGTCCCAATAAAAGATATCACAGGAAAACAGTATGTTTATCTATCACATTATTTTCCTGAATGTAAGGGCCTCTCCTTTACAAATTACATGATGAAAGAGCAGATGGCGTATGCAGATTAAAAAAAGCCTCACTGTTGCCCTCTATGTGATCTCAGCAATGAGGCAGCTCAACTGAATGGCATCATTAATATTTAAGGGAACGCAAGACCATCAGGACACAAGGGTAGCGTAAGGACAGCCTGTTCCAGCAGCAGACCACAGACCTTCGGGCTGTCCTGCTAAACAGGGGTCTTCTATTCATCAGCAAGCTGAGCATCAACAACCTTGTGACAGCTGGTGACTGCGAAGAGGACCAAAGTTCCGCACTGACGGTTGTGGTACCCAGCCTTTCTGGTGATGGCACTGGCCGCAGAAATTGCGTGAGTGGTGCTGCACAGCCAGGGAGGGCTGTGTCCCCCGCGGCATCTCGGCAGGACAGGCAGCCCCACGCTAGCTGGACAGTCAAGCAAGAACCAAAAGGTGAGGGGACATGAGAATCATCAGGCAGAGGCTGCTGTGCTGGCTCACCACCACCACTGTGGGACTGTGGCAGGGTGAGAGGAGCTTGCCCCATGTGTAGAGACATCCAAAGCCTTGGGACCTGGCATAGGAACAACTGGACCAACAGCTCCAACCTAGCTGGGCTGTGGAGGACAGCGTGAAGAGGTCAAATGTCCATGTCCTGGCCACACAGGGCTCAGTGCGTTGTGAGCACAGGAAAGCCGTGGGGCAGACCCTCCTCCTAGCCACTCAGTGGCCTCAAAGTCCAGGTATCCGAGGCCGCTAGCCTTATTGTAGGTCTTTCCGAGGATGTGGAATTGACAGCATCTGACTTCGAGAGCCTGGAGCTGAGGTGACCTCCGCTGATGAAAGTGCTGACTGAGGCAGGACCGTGCCTGCATTGTCACCTTTGTCACGCCGCATCCCTAACTGAAAGCCCAGGGGAAGGCCAGGCAAGAGACAAGTCAGCAAATGAAAAGGGGCTGCTCTGTTCCCTTTGTGCCAACATCTCCACTCAGCCTTTTTTTTTCAAGGACACAAGCCTTTGAGAGATGAAAGTTGCTGCATGCGGTGGCAACTTCCAAATCATAGATGTGGCCCGGAGGTGACTGGCAATGTTCCTGGTGATGCGGGTAGGAGAGTGGGTGCAGAGGGAAAAGGACAAAGCAGAAGGCAGGGCCCAGGAGCAGGAAAGAGTTGCAGTGTCCGTCGGGGGGCAGAGACATTGAAAGGAATGGGAGAGGAGGGAGTCATGTAAGTAGAGAGAGCTGGACGTTAGAGCCTGAACATCGCTGTTGGGAGCAGCAGGGTACACAGAAAGATGAACGTAGGACAGGCTTGACACAGAAAAGGCTTTAATCTCAGTGAAATGGTGACTAAAAGCCAGGAATAAAAGCCAGGAGATGGGACAGGAATGTAGGCAGTGACCGATCATCGTTTTTAGGTAAAAGGAGTTAGGAGAGCATCTGCTCATCAGTGAACTAGGACCGTGTTTGTGAAACTCTGGGCACACTGACACTCCAGTTCAGACCAAGGACTGTCAGAAGATAAAACTAAAAGACTGAACCTTCTGCATTCACACCCATTTCCTGTTCTAGAGGTGAACACAGCGGTTTGGTGTGTTGCCCTGGCCCAGCCTGTGACAGGAGGTCGCAGCAAGACTGTCCCTCTAGGTACACAGAGATGTCCTTTCAGTCATTGGAGCCCCTGGACCAGTTAATCTGCAAAAACCTGAACGGGCTTATAAAGAGACAGTGTCCTCTGCACCCATGAGGGCAAGTGGCTCTAAAACAAGGAACATACTATTTTCAGAGAACATAAATTTATCTGCTTTTATTTATTCAGGGTGTTGATCTTCGAGTCTTAAGAATCACACTGGCTTCTTACCATCAAGTTGCTAATCATTATGGAGTGCCTGGGAATGACATGTATTTACTGGTGTGACAACACAGTTTCATTTTAACAGAAATTCAGTGCACATTTTCTGATTTCTTTTACACAAGCTGATAAAGTTCATCTTTCCTGTCCAGGTTTTTTTTTTTTTCTGAAAGAAAATTCACCCTGGGGTGTCATTTTCTGAAGATGAGTTTTGTCATTTGTTACGCCGTTAAACTCCACGCTGATCTCATATCAAATTCTTGTCTTGAGATTATAACCATGACAAACTGCAATAGCTATCAAGGCCGTTGTCAAAATCCATCTGGACTTTTTGCGCTTAAATTAAGTGTTCCAAATACTAACTTTGTTCCTAGAAAGAAAACTTCTTGGCTCCGCACTGTAGGAAGTGAATCCTGTCTTGATTATGTCGTTTGTATAAATAAGAGGTACAGACATTTTTAAAAATCCAACTGCATCTCATGCTTCAAAGGCAGCACAGCTCTTTGTAGGTGCAGGAGAGCACCAGCCTGTTTTCAAGGGATGTATCAGATGTTTCCATGAACTTTGCAGGCCTGGTCCTTGTCTTGGCCAGCTCCAGATGCCAGACTGTGGGGATGCTACAACTGAGAAAGCACAAGAAGGGAAAATACTGGCAGCAGTGAAATTTCCTGAATCGTTGCTTTGTTTATAGCAGTTTTTACATCCTGGCCAGGCTGCACCTTGGCTTAGTTTGCAGCAGAGAAATGTGCAGTTGCAATGAGAGCGCGGCAGATGAAAATAGGCTTGTGCGGTACCAAGCAGGAGTAACAACGGAAGAAGCGGCAGCTGCTCTTTGCCACTGAAGCTACATAAGGCTTGCAGCATCTACCAGCAGATATTTGGGTGCCCAAGAGGGACGGAGTCAGGATGGAAGGGCAGTGTATGAGCTGGAGGAGAAACCTCTCAGCCTGCCCTCACATACACCAGGTTCCCACAGCTCTAAATCTCCTGCTTTCTTTTTGTCAAACCAATTGATGACACAAAGTTCATCCAGCTCTAAATCTCCTGCTTTTTTTTTTGTCAAACCAATTGATGACACAAAGTTCATCCAAACACAAACACAGGTTACCGCAGGATTTCTCAAGCCTTCCTCTCCGTGCCATGATACTCCAGGCTAAACAAACTTCCTGTCTACCGCAATCGTTTCGACACTTTCAGTTCTGCCTGGGGACAAAGTTCAGGTGGAGGCAGCTGAACCTGGCACCTTGTCCTTTCTGCAGATCAAGATACTCTTGCTGGATAAGCTCATTTTTCACATCCACCTTCTGCCTGCTGGCCTTGCTCTTGCCTCTACTCCACCTCGTGCTCAAGATCAGGAAAAGGTCAGGAAAGCGAGTGAAAAGGGGTCTGTCCTTGTAGGGCTGATGTGCAGCTCTCAGGGTACACGGGCTTAGGAGCTCACCTCTGGGATAACGGAAACCGGCTCAGGTGCCATGAAGGCCAAAGGCAGCTTCCCTCTCTTAGCTGCTTGGAATGCCCAGGAAACAAGTGGATAAGTCATATCCCGCATCACCTGCAAAATCACACAGGAACCTACCACAACAAGATCCTGAGCAAGTTGCCAGTACAGGAGAAACTGAGATGAACCTTTGATGCTTGGTGTAAAAATTCCTTGCTGACCTCTCGTTATGACTAGATTCATTACAGAAATCACAGAGAAAGTATGCAACATTGTCTTTATCTGCACCCTCATCTGCTTGGCTTAATACAAACATAAAATTCATCAGCCGTACTGAGAAAGGCTTTTAGAAATTCACATAATTCAATTAGGCCATCAAAAAGATGATCTAATCATGTCAATTCAATTATTCAGACTAGGGTGAGCTAAAATCTTTCAAGTTACCTAAACGGGAAGCCTTCTGCCAGTCCTCTGGTAGCACTCTGCTCCTCTAAGGAAGGGATTCATGCAGAATTTGGTCCTGCTTTTCAATTTAAATAGTGGGTCTTTCTGGATAAGAAAATCCTCTGAGTCTGATGTTAATGGGAACGAAAAGAAGTATCCTGAACACCACGGCGTGTTCTGCAGGGTGGGAAGAGACACAGTGTGGGCTGGGGTACTGGGTCACTGGGAGATCAGAGGTACGTGCACAACCTCTTCTAACTCTTCCCTTGTTGTGAGGAAGGACCCAAGACCTGACCTTCAGACAAACCCTTTTCTCCCAGCCCTGCTGTATCTCATTCCTGACTCGTAGCCTACACCCATATCCTCGGTGTCGCGTCAATCACATATATTGCTTTGTGGTTACGGTGCTGTGCTGACACCCTGACTCTTATCAGGTGCTTGGTTTCTGGAGACAAAATGCTCTCACACTGGGCAATGTATCACTACTACTCCTTTTGAAGCTGCCCTGCAGTTAATACATCCTCCCTGAAAAAAAAACATTGGAACAGGCGGATGAAGGGTGCACAGACGAGCCTTTCAACCTCGAGCCTCACCCCCGAAGCCACCCAAAGACACAGAGAGTTGAGCCTTGATCAAACAGAGCTGTGAGCACACTGCTTGCGCTGCCCTCGGGTATTGTTCTCGGGCAAGTCCCAGCTAGCAGCGGCGATGGCCAGATCTGAGGATGAGGGAGCAGCCAGGAGCCAGCTGGCGGAGGCACTGTTTGTGCGCTTGTTTGCTCGCTTTGTCTCGGAGACTTTCAAAAGCCTCTCACTCCAGCGAAACAAATAAATTGTAAGCTGCTGAAGGAATCCTAAAGAACACTGGCAAGGTTGCCCAGAGAGGTGGTGGATGCCCCATCCCTGGAAACAACCGTACATGGCAATGACAAGCTGAGTCCTCCTTCCAGGGATGTAAGCATGCATGGATCCACAACACCACCCGGGCATTTCTGCTATCCCTGTTTTTTTCTAGGGCCCACTGATGAGGAGATGGAAGCTCAAAGCTGCTCAGATAAGAGCGATGTGGTGGTGCCCAAGTTGCATGGCTAAATAGCTCCGCAGTGAAAAGTTCTCTCATCGATTAGAAATTAGTTGAAGGATAAAAACCAAAATGTGGGAACAAAGGGCAGACTTTCAGCATGGAAAGAGATTAGCAGCTCTATATCCTAACAACTTGTGCAAGAGACAGGATTACTGCATATATTTAGTGATGCTCGATAAAAGACAGCGAAGAGTGGATGTCAGAAAATTATGGCTTACAGAAAACTATTTAGATGTGAGAGAATTTTGGATAGTTCCAGATAAGAGAGGATTTTGAGGAACTTTGGAAGGACAGGGCATTAGGGTGGCAGATTAAAGTAAGTGCAATGTGACGTATATGGGAAGAAACAGTTTGAACTGTTCCTAGTCTTCATGCATTGTAAATCAACTAAAATGCCTTGGTGTTACTGTAAAGAGCTCATTAAGAAGCATCTGCTCAGCAAAGCGTTCCGACCAGAAAAGCAGTAAGACATTAGGATATTTAAATATAAGTTTTATGCATTGATGAAAATATTATAGTTCCATATATTATATTAGCGATGATACCTCCTCATCTTAAACAGTGTGTTTAATCTCATTTGGAAAATATAAATCAAGTTCAAAGAGTGCAGGAAGAAATGCTAAAGACTTGGAAGATTCCCACATGAAAAGAAACTGCTTGGACTATTCTCACTTTAGGTAAGAAATTAGTAATGAAAAAAAGCTGAATTTCATTCACTAATGAAGGGTATGGGAAAAGAAAAAAAAAAAAAGATCTTCCAAACTACTCTGTGTTGTACTGCTGCCCGAAAAAGGAGGCAGCGCTGATATAAATTCAAACAACCTTTCTATGTCAAGCACCATTAAAACTCAAATGAGGTACTTTTGATCTGGAAACTCATTAGTACAATACAGTAATTTGTGCCCAAGAATTTACTGAGAGTCGAAAAAGAGTTACCCCCTCTTCCCATAGACAGCTGCACGCAGTCAATGCCAATTGTCACAAATTCCTGTTAAATCCCAGTCCTCTGGGAGACTCCAAGGCTATTTCTTGAGCCAATGCTCACACTCCTAATACACCACTGAAACTGGGATTTTAGACAACTCACTTGCCAACACATTTTCCCTGGGAAACATCCAAAAATGCTTCTGTAGCATCAAACTTAGTAAATCTAGGCTGCCGCCATCCACCTGTCAGTTTAGCTACCAACGTAACAATTAAAGCGTGTAAAATTCAATTCGCATGCACATCCTTATTTCAAGCAATTTCAGGTAATTGCCTAACCTCCAACTACCGGTTTTAAAACCTCAAGAAAAAAAAACCCCATCACATTCCAAGTCCAGATGCAGCCCTGTGCCTGAGGGTAGAGCCAGCCACACTCTTGGGAACCCTTCAAAGCACTTTGTGGGAAGTCCAGCGGCGACTGCAGGTTGCGCAGGGGACACCTTCGCTGCCTTGCAGGTGGCCGCGAAGCCAGTCTCAAGGTGAAATTCACCCTCAAGGCTAGATGTTGATTCTTAGGAGTGAGCTCCGGGCCAATTTCAGGGCAAATTAGTACACTTGAGAGCTACCCCAAATACGCCCTGCATTTAAAGGGCGCTCCAGCTAGCACCAGCGGCACAGGGAGCCGACTCGGCCAGCGCGTCCATGACTAAGCCGCGTGCACTCGCAGCGCCATGAGTGATGTCAGTCGGACAAGATGGCCCCAAGCCCTACCTGGAAATTTTCATTCCTTCTGTACTGTGAAGGGAGGAGAAATCCACAGGTGGTTGAAGTTCAGCTTCCCTTCCGGAGCCATGTGGCCTGGAGCTGGATCCCAGGAGAGCTCCGAAACTCCAGTGTTCCCAAACCCCGCCAGCTCAAAGTATAAACAGCAACAAAAAGTCCTCCTCTTTGCTTGCAGCTGGGATCGCTCCAGAGCTCTGAAGCGATGGGTAAAGGGCTGTGACAGGGACAGCAAGTGTTACACAAGAAAGCCTCAAGTGTTACAATTTGGACCAAAACTCATAAACCCTTAAAAGAATGTTCTTTTTTTGCAAACATCCCCATGTTGTTCTTAGATAATCCTTAAGTATTAATACAAGAGATCTTAATTCTCAAAGAGAAATCCACACCTCACAGAATCAGAAAGCTACACTGATGACACATTTCAAACTCAGTTTTCCTCCCTGAGAGTCTACCGCTACGAGAGACACGCTCCTTCCCAGAGGACACTCCTAAGCTCTTCTGATAAGTGAGGGGTTTGTGGTTTATGGGTTTTTTTGTTGGCTTCTTTCATTATTCTGTTAGCAGGATACTCACTCATTTTCAAAACACTGAATGCAAACCTCAACAATGTAATTTCAGTATTTCAGTTTAAAGCAAGGAAGATGTTGGAAAAGCTCACCACGTGATATCCCAAGTGCCTGTGGGAGGCTGGCGCAAGCGGTTCTTCCTGACCTTACATCTGCAACGTGGCTGTGGAGAAGAAATCTTGTGCCTCATCCAGTTTTCAGCCCCCCGACGAACTGTTCCTAGAGCTGGTAAAACAAACCAGAACCAGAAATGTTTACAGACTTTTCATGGTGCAATATTTTAAGTGGATACAATTTCCATGTATTTATAAATTTTCACACATGTAGGGAAGAAGCCATCTTTGGTTACTAATATAAAGAGAAATTATCATGAAAGATAAAAATATAAATTAAAATATGGTCTTTGTAGGCAAGACCCCAGAGGCAACACTGGTTAGGAACGTATGGCAAGAGGCAAAAAAAGTGCAAAAAGAAGGAAATGGCAGAAATAAGCCACGCTCTGATGCTCTGTCCACCTTGATCTCCAAACGTTGTGAATTTGGTAAATGTTTCCTCCAGGCCATGATAGAGCTCAGATATTTCGGGCATCATGATCTCTGATCTCTGCTTCCTCCCAGCACAAGAGGAAGCACAAGCGAAAAAGGGTGTGAAGGGGACACTGACCATCTTGCCGTGCACCGAGCTGGCCAGCTGAGCATGCCACCGCGCTCTTTCCAACTGGGTATTACTGGAAACCAGTCTTGAGTAAGAGCCACTCCCTTTGCCTTTTATTAAAGCGGTCTACTAATGCATCTGTCTTTAACAGATGGAGTCATGAATTTAAATCTTATCCGAGCTTAAATACCTTGAACCAGAAGTTCACTTAGTGACACTGAGTTTCACTGTCAGATCTGCAGGGAGCAAGGGAACTGGGACCGACAATCTCAGATGGTGGCAGAAACTTCTGCCACCAAATTGCATGTCCCTTTTAATGCATAAAGTTTTCAAAGTTTTAAATGCAACACTGACAAAACATCTCTATCTTATACTCTATCCATTATATCTTACAGATTTCAGAAATTGTTTTTAAATAGTTGGCACTACCCAATCAAAGCTCAGGTTTTGAAACGTTTAGTGCATTAGGAGTACACCGACGTGGAAACTGAAATGTCTGTTTCCTTGGAAATTCTGTAATTTCAAACTCAGTTTTCATTCTGGTGTAGAATGAAATGTCATATTTCGAAATTCAGCACAAAATGAGGTGTTTTAAAAGTTTTTTAAAGTTACTTGAAACACTGTTGTCATTTTGACAGGCTTCTTTATATTCTTATTGCAATTTACTGCATCAAGTTATAATTTTCATAGCAAAAATTATTTTGAAAGGAAAAATGGAAATGTGAAGTTCTTGTCATTTTAAAATGGAACACTTCAACCTTATTTGCATGTTTGACTTTGCATTTGGAATATAATGGGCACAATCCAACACAATTTTAGTGAAAGCTTAGATTTCAATAAAACATCATTTTCTAAGAGGAAAATGCATGAGAATGATGCCTAACTACAGCACGACTCCTTACTGACTTCTTCCTCGTCTGATCCCACTTGGCTACTCCTGCAATCCTTTGCTTAGCTTTGATGTCTCTTCAGCAAAGGTACAAGGTGAACAAGTACTCCTTGGAGTTAGGTAGGTAGAATCACAGAAGGGTTTGTGTGGGAATGGACCTTTAAAGCTCACCCAGTCCAACCCCCCTGCAAGGAGCAGGGACATCTCCAACCAGATGAGGTTGCTCAGAGCCCCGTCCAACCTGGCCTGGAATGTTTCCAGGGATGGGGCATCCACCACCTCGCTGGGCAACCTGGGCCAGTGTCTCATTGTAAGAACTGTCTTCCTTATGTCTAACCTAAATATACCTCCTTCTAGTTTAATACCACTGCCCCTCATCCTGTCACAACAGGCCCTGGCAAAAAGTTTCTCCCCACCTTTCCTATCAACCCCCTTTAGGTACTGGGAGGCTGCTCTAAGATCTCTCCAGAGCCTTCTTTTCTCCAGCCAGCTCTCTCAGCCTGTGCTCACAGGAGAAGTGCTCCATAGTTGAGGTTCACCTCAAATCTCACATATACTTAGTAATCATGAAAGAAAGTCACAAGGTTTTGACAACCTCGGAGAAGCTCTAAGCTGGATAGACCTGGGGAATGAAACGTCTCCTGTGCTTAGCTGGATAGTTTGAGACACCCCGGGGAGCAGGGCAGGGGACTTAAATCTGCCCACATTAGCACTGGCTTGCACTCGAATGAATCTTTGCTAGAAGAAATCCTGAAAAGACCATTTTAATATTATACATTTCCACTACCAACTAGTGCTTTTTTATTTAGACATCTCAGGTGTGACAGAAAGCTGTTTTTTCAAGCTTGCAGAAGTCCAAAGCTTTCTTTTTAAGAGCAACAACCTATGCTATCCTAATTACACAGGTGGAAAATGGATGTGCGTGCCAGAAAGAGCCTTAGAATTACTGACATTTTTATCTTACTTCAGTTAATGAAAGGTGCTCTCACTGTTCCTGCTTCACAGCACCATACTGTTTGAGACTTACGCGCGTTTATATCACGATGGCAAACCAGCCACGCAGCTTACTTCTACGTAAACTGCGTATCTTGACTTTGCAGGCTGCAAACCTGGCATGCGCTTGCTAAATCCTTTTGAGAACTTCATTCCCACAAATATCTGCCTGCAGCAAACCCCCAAAGGATGCCTTCTGCTACCGCTACACGAGCAGGCTCACAGGACTCGAGTCCTCCCCAGATGAGATCTCCCGGCACCGATGTGTCCATCAACAGGATGTGTCCATCAACAGGACCAGGGCCATGGCTCTTCTGTGTGCAGCTCCTTGCAGGGGAAGAAAGTCATGGCCCAGGTGACAGGCACTTCGTAATGATTAATTCCTTTAAGGTAGCAAAGGAGATTTTAGAAAGGATGAGTGTTACGAAACTTTGGATCACTAATAACGATATTGTTCCCAAAAGCACACAAGGAAATGCACACGCTGTCTCTCATGACTCACAGTCTGATGAACCTCATTGTTATTGCTTCTTCAAGGATATTTGCCATTATCTGTCAGTCCTCACGAGGTTGGCCTGTCACTTCTCATCCGCCTTGGGTAAGGGCTCGGTGCTGGGCTGGGGTCAAGCGTGCCAGAATGTGCCGCAGGTGTTGCTGCACCCCCTAAGCTCTGTCACACACTGGGCCACCTCCAAGCCCTCAGGTACCCCCGAGGCAGTTGAATGGAGGGAGCATAGAGGGCTTGGCAAGGTTCTGCTGGCAATGGTTTACTTACTTCTTCAGCCACTCTGCAGAGCTGAGGAACTGGGAAAATGAGTGGGAGAAGCACCAGGTGAGGATGGCTTCACCATCGCCAAGAGCCATCCTGCCCTTCCAGAACGGGCAGCTCAGCACAGGACTGTGCCACACAGCTGCTGCCATTCTGCAGGTCATGCTCTCTCCTGCTCAGCCAAAAAGGGAATTTGAGTTGAAGATGGTTTGTATTAAGGTTACATTTCCCTGGGAACATTCCAGGCCAGGTTGGACGGGGCTCTGAGCAACCTGATCTGGTTGGAGATGTCCCTGCTCCTTGCAGGGGCGTTGGACTGGGTGGCCTTTACAGGACCCTTCCCACCCAAACCCTTCTGTGATTTGACATCACGTGCAGCGTCGTTTGGGCAGGAATTTCTGTGTAGAGAGAGATGGGAGGTAGCACACCACAGTGACCAGGCTGCTCCAGGGAGGCCTACAAGGAGATGCAAGAGCCTAAAAGCCAGGCCATAAACTGCACAGACCACAAACTATGAGGGCAGTGACACTGATGCAGTGACATTGGCACTGTTTCCCCGCCGCTCAGAACACCTCCAGTGAAATCTGGAGCCGTTCCTGCCGATGGAGAGCAAAAGGGATGACAGATTTTCTTCTCCTTGCAGGGAATATCCCTCGCTGTACTGGGTAAGAGCTGAGTGTGGGAAGGGGAACCTGCTCTGCCTTTTTAGTTAAGCTGAGCCAGGATGGCAGCGCCTGCATTTCACGCAGCCACGGCCTCCCTGTCTGCGTTACAGGTGAATAAGCAAGGCACCTGCAAATCCTCCACGAAGCAGCAGGGCCTGCTAGCACGCTTAGCCTTTATGTAAAGATGTGGTAATGGATCCCTGTACTTCTCTAAAGGAGAATTACAACAAGGGAATCCTGTAATGACAGGAAAGCACACCTACCTGGCTGCAGAAAAACCCAAATCAGGAGACATTTGTTAACAGAAAAGAAAAGCCCTTCCAAAGAATGCAATGCTAGAAATGCAGGTATACAGGATCCACACGTATACTTGAACACTTGACCTTCGCGTTAGTGCTTCTCACCACGCCCCAGATGTGTGGGCATCCAGCATAACTTCATGCCACAGGTGCTGTTCTTTCCTCTGTGCAATGAACCAAGATGCCTCTCTGTCTGCTTTTTCCTTGCCTCGGCATTTGTCTTCCCAACCATCTCCCTTCATCATTCCCCTCTTAACCATTTGCTTGCTGAGGAGTGTAAAGCACCATGGTCAAATCCAGATCAGGCCTTGAATTTCAAGATTTGTAAAATACGGAGGTGTCTAGGTCTGGGTTTCAATGTGATCCAGCAGAGAAAGAGGGAACACGTGCAAAACTGAGAGACCTCGCTGGGGTTCGGAGTCATAGTTTTCAGTGAAAGCTGAGGATCTGGCTTCAAGACCTTCACTATTGCACGGCGTTCACACGTCTGCCAGCAAGTGCAACCTACAGCGTGCTTGTGCCTGGGGTAAGACCGGCTCTTTCTACAGAGGGGTTTTTGAAATGCACCTGTAAAAGAGTTAATCTCATGCGCGGGATTTCAGTCTGACAGTATTCCAGGCTTCTGTACCATTTTCTTTCAGAAAAGTCCTTTGGACTCTTAATCATTTATAGGATTTAGTCGTATTATTTACAAACTGAAAGGAGGAAAAAGAACTACCCAGCAGGTCCTCGGTGAGACAATGCAGAGCCCCTCCTCACACTGACGGGACTGCATCAGCGCTAACCTTTCAGAAATCTCCTGTTGCAGAGGTATGACACCCAGACATACCTGGCTTTGACAGCCAGCGACTGAAAAGCTGAACAGGGCAAATTAATACCATTATGAAATGGTTCTCGGGGTTTCTGCAAAGTTTATTCTTTGTAATTTCTTGTAAGGGAAAGGTGGGCATGAATGATGGTGACACATTCTTGCTCCCTCACTTTCAAATAAAGCAACTCTTCCACCAAGCAATGACTAGGATGAAAATAGCTAGAGCTGTGACCAGTAACACCGTGAGCATCTCCACCACCCTGTAACTCACCCCTCTGCGCTGTGCCAAGGCAGATGGAGGTGGTTCACCCAGTGAAATCCCCACAGAGACCCAGTGCAGCGCTGGGAGTAGCGCTCCCTCTTTGCAGAGCGGGGCAGCTGACTCATGGTTTCCCAGTCTGGTCCCAATTGACTCCGTCCCATGCTGCCAGGTGTGCAATTCTGTCTCACAGCAAAACACCATGTCAAATGGTCTCCAGGGCAGCTCTTGCTCCATGGCAAACCCCTTGAGTGGAAGAGAAAACTCTTGTCAACATCCTAATTTCTCTATTTCAAAGATCAGTCAAGAATAAAACTTTTATTCTGCATCCTAGATATCCACATCTCCAATTAATTTAATGTGTCTTGAGGAACCTCTAAACAGATCATACCACAGCTTCACCCTTCCAAGCTGCAGTGCGATGAACTCTATGAGATTTTCTTTGCTCTACAAATGCAAATTTGATACCCTTTTGTGTTATGGGGGCAGGTACTGTTGAACCAAGCCTCCTAGAGACTTTTGTGATCTCCCACGCTCAGCAGCAATATCATTGCTGCCCTTTGAATGGCGTGGAGAAAACAAGATCTCAGGAGCCATTTATGGCTGCTGGTGCTTCTAGTTCCAATCGAGTTTCAAACAGCAGGTAAGAAATGGATTTATCTCAATAATTTCCTTTAATCAATCAACTAGTCAGACTGGCAATTTACAATCAAATTTTTACCAAAACTTTACTGCATAATCATTTTCTGAAAGTATTTGCCCACATGCATTAAAAAAAAAAAAATATATATATATATACACACCAAGAATTTGATTTCTAGATACACGTTACCTGCAAACAGTCCCCATGGTGCTAGCAGTTAACGAGTGCAACTTTGCACATAGTTTCACTGCAGCTTCTTTTCTGATAGAGGAGTTTAAAATAATTACAAAATTAGAGTACAAAAAATTCGTCAACAAAATGTCACTGTTTGGCAATCAGTTGTTAAGTGGCCAGAAAATAGTAACGCGGCACACAATGCTGTGGGAAAGGCTTTGGGGTTCTATGACAGGCTGATCCACCTATGAATAAACACTGATGGTTTACCAAAAAGGCAGGAAGGAGCATGTAAATATTTGAATTAAGGAACATTTTACTTCTAAAACCTTTCAATTTTAGACAATATTCTCATCTGTAATTCCTTACAAGTAGTAAACTTTAAAAAGTTTGCTGTTTGAATGTCATGTTTGCATAGATCCTGAGGGATAAGATTAAATATTTAAATCTTGATCAGATATGTTAGTTTAAAAGTTTCATGGAAATATCTAGAAGCAGATTTTTTCAAATCACTATCTGAAGTCAGTGTTGCTAATGGCAATTTCAAGGTTGCCAACAGCATCTTGTAGAGTACTAGATTATTAAAATCATTGTTGTAATGTAATTGAATCTGAAATAAAGGCTCCAAAGACTCTTAAAAAATATATTTACATATGGGAGCCCTGGTAGTGCATCAACACACAACGTTACCACTGTCTTCCTACTGTAAGAGCATTGTCTCACTGTTGTCTTACTGTTCTTGATCTGTAAAAATAAGCTGCTCAAAGAGAAAATTAATAAGCTTTTTGCCTTAAGACTTCAGCCCTTCCAGTGCATCATCTACGCACATGGAAATATGCTTTTGGGAATGTTTAGTACAATTTTCAGAGATATCTGGAAGATATGAGAATCTCGATAACAGAGTTAATTCATTGCTCTCTATGTCAGAACAATCCTCCCTGAACAAAACAACAACTCTAATGATAATTTTTTACCAGAGCCACTCTCAGCCCACAAGTCTCACTGCAGCCTTTGCTGTTTGAGAGACTTCCCTGAAAGGACTTTTCACCGGTCTCCTAAAGTACAGCATGGGTGTAGACCCAGAGAGGTCCCTAGAGGCGTGCTGCTGTGAAGTCCTTGACAGCATTTCTGGGACTGGAGCAGAACTAAAGGAGCCTCAAAGGTCCATTGCCTTCAGTCACATTTCCAAGGAAGTCCTTCTGACATATGCTCGCTCCTCAGATGCTGAAAGGGGTATCCTTCCAGATGCCAAGCCTGATGGCTTGGCTGAGTTACGCTGTCAAAGTCATGGTGCACAGGGGAATCATCAAGTGGAGTTAGGGATGTTTTCTCCCCAAAGGTCTAATGCTGGGAGAACTGAGATGTTCTAGTTGGAGATACTAGGTTAGAAAGGAAACCAAAGGGATTCTCAAATTCTTTCTTAAATTAGTCTATGCCTCCAGGCAAAATAAATCATCCACTGACAAGGAGAAAAGACAATTCCCAGCTAGCACAAGCCTACTAACCTCTGGATTGCTTTTCCCAGAGTTGTTCCCCCTGAAATGAGTTCACCTAAGCCCAGAAACTGCCACAGAACCAGAGCCGAATAAGGAAGCCAGAAAACAAAAGATTCCTAATCCTTCTCTTGTCTCCTGTGCTATTAAATCTCTTAGTAATTGGTCACATAACTCCCCTGACCTCAGAATGGTCACTGGAGCGTTCACAAAAAAACCTCCTCGCTCTTGGGACCATGCCAAATCCTCCAAGGCTGAGAGAGGCAAAAGCAGCCCCTTCTCACGGCTGCACCCCCAGCACAGGCTCTGAAAACCAAATTTGCAAAGGACTTAGACACTGAAACCCTGGCCTGTTCTACTGACAATTCCTGCTCTGCTGCATTTATTACCCTTCCCTTCGACGACAGCCCAGCGCTCACAGCATCTGCCCTGCTAAGAACTGAAAGACGTGGGTTCATCTACTGGTTTGAGAAGAATCAGAGCTGTTTTGCTCCTCTCAGAAGTATCCCAAACTCTGTAAGAGAACTTGGACCTTCTCCCAAGAGAGAAGAGCAGCAGATGCATTACTTGTGTCTGCCTGACTGGTGTAACGATCATTCACGTTCGCTCCGTTTGCAATAATTCTATATTTATGTCAGAATTTCACACAGCCGTGTGTTTTTAAGTACTACTTCTCACTGCAGAGCACTAAATGTACCGGGAAAGGGAAATTAGTACAGTCAGAAGCATTTACACTAGGAAGCACATCTCTGCGTGCAAAGCCATGGCTCAAAGGAGTTCAAGGAACACTCTGCCTCCAGCTAAATTGATTCTTATTGGCTCTACACATGCTCTGGTTAAGTATCATTATTTGTCTGCATCTCTTAGCTGACGACACCAGCAAAATTCGTAGCAATTTTAGATTATTTCCCTACTGACCTCAAGGCATTAATTGGTTGGAGAGGTCTGTGCAGCTCTTCTGCACACCTGCACTTCACAGCCCAGTGGTTGGGTCTCTGGTGAGCCAGCCCTTGGCCAGGGGAAGAAAAGTCTCAGACAATTTGTTAACAACAGCATGGAGGAGGGATCGTTTCTCATCTATTTTAAAATTTGTAGAAGCAGCTTCGTTCCTGGGGTCTCACGGTCCTTAGATCTTAGCCAGAACAAAGATGTAATGGCAAGATTCATTGGAAGCTTAATGCGAGACAAATATTTGTATTTATATTATTGCAGTTTTGTGATGGTTACTTTTTTCCCCTGAAGGGAAAGACTGGATAAACATACATTTTTCCTTGTAGAAATGTTTTATTTCATTTTCATAACTGAACAATTATTTTATTTTTTTATATTAACAGCTGTGCAATCAATGCATGCACAAATTTCCTTAAAACTAAAAAAAAAAAAAGATTCTATCTTACGCTTCCATTCCAGATCTAAAAAAAAAAACCCTCTAGATATTGAAGGTGTATTTAAGTCAAAGCATTTAACAGGGGATTGTCTTCCTTTCAGTTTTTGTTTTGTTCTTTTTTATTCAGCCTGACAAATAGACAGCATTGTGTTCTGGCCTCATCATGACTAATTTCAAAGTAAACACATATAATTAGCCAAAATAAAGGGCAACACAGAACCTGAATGTTTTATCTCCAACTTATTTCAAGCTTGTGGTCTGAAACAGAAGACATACAGTTGGTGACTCTGGGGGAAGGGATTTGCTTGGACTAATTTCTGTTTCTATGAGCAGAAGTCTAAGAGTAACATGATATAAGCCAGATTGCTGTTCAACCAGAGAGGAACAAACATACTTTGATACTGCTTTAATCCCCTAGGTAAATAACTCTAAGAAACTGCAGAGAAGCCTTTAATACATTTCCTGCTTCTTTCTTGGATCATTCCCACATCAGGAACATGCTTCTTTGAACTGAATTTATACTTCATTCAATGAGGTAAAAAAAAAAAATAATTAAAATTTGAAAAAGTAAAATGTGAGAGGAAAACAATGCAAAACAGATATATTGACTAATTGTTTTTCTTACACTTTTAAAGCCTGTAGTTGCTGAATTATTGTCTATTATAAGAACTGCAAGAGGCAAGAAATGTAAGTCCATATACTCGTTTCAAAAACGAGTTTCTGTATTTATTTATTCTCAGACTTGCACCAGCTGAGCTATATGGACAACACATGTCCAAGACAAGCCTTAGAATGGCATGAGAAGAATATAAAGCAGAAGTATAAAAACTAACACAGATTCAGGAATCTGGTATAGATACCTGGGCCTGCACGGTGGTCTACACTATCAGGTTTTGCTGCTTTCATTTTCCATGGTTTTTCATTTAAATCCCCCAAATCTCTATGTGACATTGCAGTCTGCGATGTATGCACACTCTCTGAGTCTTTGTTACAGATCAACGCTGGTATCAACTGATGGTTTGGGGCTGATACTCCAACCTGCCTCTCGCTCCACTGCAACACCTCTGTCAGATCCACTTAGAGCTGAACCAGACCTTGAAACAGTCGCGTACGCGTTGAAGGAGTTCTAGTTTTAGCCCGCTGAGAGTTAAAAATAGGCTGAGGAACTAGGAAGGGATGCAGAACCGAAGCCAAACCACAACATGAAGCTTCTGTGCGACCGAGTTCTGCACAGATGTCCCGTGCGTCGACAGGCAGGCGGCAGAGCTCTGCGTGGTACGGAGGTGCGAGTGTGGGCCCAGCACAACCATCAGCAGGTCGGCTGTTGGACTTACGGCTCCTCCTAGGAGACGAGAGCAGGCTCCCAGGAAGAAGGGTGCGGGGAAATTCAAACTCTTTGCATTCTGAAACCCGTAACATTCAGATTTAAAAAATCTCTCCTCTTTTTTTTCAGATGAGAGGTAATGAAAGAGCTAGAAGCCTAAAATAATAGGTCAAGTTCACAACGAGCCTTACTAAAGAATATCTGCCGTCTAAAATAATGCCAGTTTTAAGCTTCTCAAAGAAATTACATTCTTTGGATTTACAATTAGGTTAAAGATATCAAATGGGACAAAACCAAGACAGCAGGGAATCAGGGCACCGAAAATACATCCATATCTCAGTAAGTGCTACCAGTATGGGAAAGGAAGTAAAAACTCAGCTAAGAAATGTTATCAAAGTATTCAAGAATGAGAAGAAATACATCCATATACTGAAAAGTGCAGGGATATGAAACAAAGGAGGACACTCTCTCTCATTCAGTAGTGACACAGCTCCCTCTGCAATTCAACTCCCAGAACCGAAGCAACAATCCCCTGGCTAAGTACCACAATGGAGAGGAGACGTTTCTTTACGAACGCAGCCAGTGCTGAGCTGAACACGCTCGTAGTGCCTACAGCCAGAGCAGACCACCTTTGCCGTCACAGCAAGACAACGAGGTGGTGCTGAACATTCGCGTTCCCATTCCCGTTCCAGAGAGAAGCCAGCTCCGCAGGGATAGTGCCTTCTGGAAACAACATAGTTATTATTCACTGCCCAGTAAGAACTGGACTTTCATGGCAGGAGACAAAAATAAACAGGTGTTGCAATAAGTTATCCTTATGAGGTGGACAGGTGTCCTGAAAAATATATTTATTAATTCCATTCTGCTAAACACCTATACGGAAGGATGTTAAGGTAACTCTTGCCTCTGTAGCCATAAAGCAGCCCTCTTCCCAGTGTATAACTCCTTATGTACTATTTACAAATTATGCTGTTACCTTTTAGGGCTAATTTCCATTATTTCCTTTGTAAAAGCTGTAGAAAACACAAAATATACAGAAATCAATATTTTAACCTAAGCAGATTTGTACAGGAAAATATACAAGGACTCACCTCCAGAAACTCGCTAAAGAGAGGGTGAAAGCCTGACTCAGAGAAGACGGGGCTATGTTTAGACCTGTTCCTAACGACAGCACTATTGTACAAAGGAGATAGCTCCCCTATCAGCTTAGAATGTCCCAGCCTTCTCTTAAACTGTATTGCAGAACAGAACTGAATTTTCTACTGTGCCCTTGTCAGGTGTAGACTAATCCTGGAATCGCGACTGACATCAGCTCTTACAACCTGGTATTTTACGTTTCATTGCAACAGACTGGAAGGATCCGGCTAACGCAATGATGCCACAAAGGAAAGACTACATTTTGAACTGTGCTGTTATAACTCACTAGACAAAGTGTTCTCACATTAACTATTCCAGATGATGGCAAAAAAAAATAATTTAATAGTCTATACAGAAGATGTCGATGTTAGTGATTCAATCAGAAGAAAAACTGCTAGCGGAAAAAACCTCCATATGACAGAAGTTTTGATATTAAATGAATAAAAAGAATTAAAGATTTAAGAATTGAAGATGGCACCTACAAAAACCCAACCTCCCCTACTTGAACAGTAATAAGGCTGTATTTTACACTGAGTTTTTTCAAGTAAACAAACCTTTGCCCTTCCGCATTATATTTTCTCCAAACAAATTCACCAAGACCTACATTTATACCACAAAATGCTTGAAAAAACCCCTTCAAACACGAAGCTTATTCCAGGGGGTGGTGTGAAAATCAGCCTGTTCAACGCCAGTATGCGTGTCACCCAATCTGTACCTTGGCACTCTGCCTTTAGGCTCTGCGCGCAAGAGCCAGGCATAGGTAGATATTTAAAGCTAGAATTCATCCCAGCATCTCCGTACTATAGGACTTGTATCTTGAGTATGATGAAGACATTTTTTTTCTCCCCAATCTGACTGTCTGTTTTGCCACGAGCTAAGGAATCACCATATTAAATACACCGAGGGGACCTCATCCCCTGTGAATTATCTCTTCACTGTAAGTCTGAGTTTCTCACTTTTACTTAGTATTGTTATAAAATCACCAGTAGGATCTGAATTTAAAATGGATACCTTTAGTAGAGTACTTGAAAGGTGTTCAGATGTTTAATCAGGTAGGTATTGAAGCCTTGCTGAAGTGAAATACTGACGTGCTCAAGACTGGGCTTTGGCACAGGGATGCTCACAAGCGCAGTGCTTTGCCTCATCCCCAGCCTACCGGCATCTGCCACGATGCCAGCCGTGCATTAGGGAAAAGAACCAAGCTCCGGTTTCAAAGAAAACACGGGCTTTGCCAGGTCCCTTGAATTTTTAGTTAAATCTGTAAAAAATGGATGTGAAATGCTACCAGAAGACCTCATTATAAAGTCCAACTCAGGTGACTGAACTTAGGTTCTTTGCTGCTTTTTCCTTATGGTAAATGTTTACTCCTTTCATTCTAAATTGCTCCAACAAAGCCCAGATACCTGGTGTTTTATTGCTGCATGGTGACAAGGGCTTACCTCTCCCTCCGCTCCTGCTGCAAAGGCTTTTGTGTTTTATATGTTGCTAGGAGGGAAGACATGGAAGGACTGTACCTTGTTAGCTTTTCCTTTGCCGCCTTCACGCCCCAAGGTGCTCCGTGTGACCTTCGTCTTTACCCTTTGGCAGCCTCTACAAGAAGGAATAGATTCAATATAGAATTTAATCTGTAGTTAAACAGAAAGACAGAATGGCATGGTCAGACAAGAAAGGTTTTAAATACTCTCCTATGAAACTGGAACAGTACCAGGTGTAACTAAAAGACTGTTCAATTCATACTACTGGGAGCACAACCTAGTGCAGAGCAGCATCCTTGCTCCATCAGTAGCAAATTCCTCAAGGAAAAAACACACCAAACTCATAAGGGTGCAAAGAACAACCTCTCCTGAAGCAAACTGCTTAGTTTGCTTAAAAAATATCTAGACTTTAATTAATCTTTTATGATTTCTTGCTGTTGACCTTTATTCCCATAGGATTTGTGACTATTTTATGAGGTATGTGATGGCCTCTAGTGGCCCACATGATGTGCAAGGAGAAACCCTGTTTCGTTTGACTTCGCAGGGCACGCACACAATGAGGATGCGGAGGCAAACCCAGGCCTTGCACAGAAAATGGACCGGACTGTTACTAAACAATCTTCAAACAACTCCTTCCCCACGTCAAACTGTAGATATAATACTAACTTACGAGATTCATTTTTCATTCTGGAAACAAACATAGAGTATTTTCTAGATTGCAGTTTTATTTCATCTTTCTAAGAACGCTGCCGTCGCAAAACTGCTGCCTAATTAGGACAGTCGGGACTTGATCGGATTTAAGTATGTGGTTAGTGGTACTGCTTTGGTATGAGATGAGATCAGTGATCTCACTGGAGTCCCCAAAGGACACTTCTGAACATCTCCAGTCCACCGCTAGAACATTCAGCTCTCCAGGTACCTGAACATCACCTGAAGCTATGGCAGAGGGATAGTTACAGTCCATTAGGTTCACTGCAACAACACCTGAAATCAGGAGGCAATGTGGTTCATATCTGTGCAACAATAATCTCAGTTCATCCATCTATTAACAGTAGAGGAGCAGAAGAAGCAGCAATGTGCATCTCATCTCTTCTAGGATCACAGTGTTAGCACATTCCTACATGAAGGCTGGGCACTGTTTGAGGTTGATTTGATAATCACAAAAACACACAGGAGTGTTTTTTTTTAATTAGCTGTTCCCTTTATTTGAGCAAAAGGTGGTGTGAGGAATTGCTCCTGCAAACCTAAATGTCTCCATGCTCTGTGCCAGAGATCTGGGGGATAAGGGACCCCTTGAGCGATTCCCTGTCTCTCCTTCCACAGTCTAGGCAGTTATGTATCATCAGCACATTTTCTCATGGTCAATAATGGTAATGTTGTTTGTGGAGACTTCCCTTGCTCCCAACTTGATGAGTAAACTTCAGCCCATAAAACCTATTCTTTCTTTTTTCTTTTTCTTTTTCTTTTTTTTTTAAATCCAAATGCTTTTTCATTAATGTTGCCACAAATCCATTTTTGCAGACAAAGGCTTAGTTATGCGATATGGGTCCTCAGGAAAGTTTTAAATGGATGCACAAGCATGACTGCATTTTTGTAACTATAAATCAACACATAGGGTCCACAGATAACAACAGCTTCTTAAACTAAGCAGGGCTTTAAGGTGTGTCAGCTGCTCAGCTAACAGAGCAACATGCTTGCATTACCCGAGTTACTTCCATAACATTTGGAATTTGCTTGCAGAGGTAGCAGAGTTGCGAGGAGCCTGAAGCAATCTCTCGTTTGGACAAGTAGTCCCAAGGCAACAAAATGACTTGGAAACATTGCTCCATGCAATATTTTATACAAAACATATCCATAGCCTTGGCATTTTATTTCAACATATGCACAACAGGTAGGATGCACCTTGTGTTGATTATTTCTCCAGGGAAATTGTAAACTTTTATAATAAGGGGGAAGATTTTTTAAAGGGAATTGTGAATGTGTATTTATATGTCAAATCTATACATCTATGTCTAAGTATATTTAAGCTAGAGCTAATAGCAGAGTGTATTAAAAAGTTTCCTGAAAAATATTTGGTGGTGTTCTGTTTACGGTTCAGTTGATGATCTTAAAGGTCTTTTCCAACCTAAATGATTCTGTGATTCTATACCTAACACGCGCATACAGTGCAGAGGGAGGAATTCAGGGCAGAATATAATTGAGAGACTTTCTAGCAATTGCATATTATTCTGGGAATGAAGAGGAGAGAGAAAATGACCCAAATAGTTACAACTTGAGCACCCCATGGCATATACCCCGTGATTAGAGGCAAGTTTTACTGCATGTTGTTAACGAGCTGTAGATGGGGCCAGTAATTGCCAAGGAGTTTGAACAAATAGTGACTGATATATTACGTATACTCTTGATCAAAGCTGCACCTTTTGCAATTTGAAGCTATTGTTATTACTGTTACTATTTTTCTCTCTGGACACCAAAAGGAAAGACACCTAAATCTACTTTGTTCAGGTAGCAGTAAGGTCCAAGTTCAAGTAATAATTCAGTGAGAGGATTTTTTCAACACTCAATGGGACTGTGCCCATATTCCATTATTTGGGTGAACAGAGAAAAGATAGGTCCAGCATCTTCAGTGATTTTTTAACCTCAGACTGCAAATATCCTATATCTGAGAGTTCAGCACAAGAAAGAAAATGTGTCTGCAATTTCCACACGCATAACCTGTCCTAATCCAGTTCAGCACAGTGCAAACACTAAAAGGTAAAACTGCAGCTGAGTCTAAGAATACAAATCTAATTTGCAGTAGAAAAAGAAACTTCTAGAAAAAAGGGTTTCAATATTCATGGCACCATTTACAGATGCTCTTGTAAAACTGCTGCAGAAGCCCAGAGGGTTCATTATTAAAACTAGTACGTATCCATTTATCATTAAAGGAAACCTTAAAGCCAAAAAACCACAAATTTCTGTCAAATAAAAATTCTAACAATATCTGACGTCTTAAATTGCTAGAATTGGATGACAAAAGCCACAATCATGAAGCGGAAATTCAGATTGAACACACACAAAAAAGAGAAACTCATGTAAAAAAGCAGACTAAGTTAAAATACCGGAATTATTGCAGAGAAACCCTCTGTGTCCTGGGGGCCATGGAAGAAACGCTCCCGCTGTCGAGGGTCCTCGATGCAGAACCCACTCTGCTGCCTACTCCCTGTCCTGGAGGATTGCTTGAGCAAAGAGGGCTTGTAGATCCCTGGCTGGAAGAGTCTTGGCTCTGCTACACACAGCGGCTCTGCTTGGAGCGGACAGATCAGGAGCCCTAGTTCTTAAAAGAAAAAAAAAGATATCAATAGGATACAAAGCACACTTAAATCTCACAGAAAAAAAAAAAAAGGATTAAATGATAAAAACACAAAACGATAAAAACGATAAAAATCTTATCCTCAAAGACACATTTCTTAATTTTTGGTTTTGACCTACTTATTTAATCAGCAGGTGCAAGCAGCGTGGTGTACGGCACAAATGAACCAGCCTCCACGGGGAGAACGCTGCAAGAGGTCAAACCCGCAGCGCTGAGACTAGCGAGCGCTTCGGAGGAGAGCCGCGGCCTGAGAACAAGCGGAAAGACAACCCCAGAAGACAGCGTTTTACCTAGGCCACCTCTCCTCAGGCAAGGCGCCGCAGATGAAGTGGGCCACCAGCCCACCAACACCACAGCGGTGCCCACGGAGCCCTCGACGCACAGCCCAAAGCCCGCCGTGACGCAAATGGCAGACACACCGCTGTCCCCCATCTACGTGGGGGAAGGCACCGACTCTCCACAGACGTTCCCCCAGCCAGCCCCCAACGCTGGAGGCCACTCTCCCCCACCAGCCCTGGACAGCTCAAGCGACAGGAGCAGCACAGGGGGCCCTTCTACAGCCACCATTTTGGCTCAGGGAGATCTTCTGGCACCCGGCGTGGGAGGCACGGGGCAACCCGGAGGGAGCCCCGCAGTCCTGGGCCCCACGGGGCTGTCCGGCCTCGCGTGCTCCGTGAGGGCTGCCTGCGGCGGGACACGGACCTCCACGGCCCCCGCGGGGATGGCTGCCATGGTGTGGCTCAGCACCACTGCTGCAGGTAAGAGGTTTTACAGATTTATCGGGTAAGACTGACCAGCTTTTTCTTTTCTCTCATTTATTAGTTTGACACAGTTCATTTTGGGTCAGATCATCTTCTTTCAGAGAGTTTTTTTTCTCTCCTCCCCCAGTGTCATATGAAATGCACTAATATCCCGTACACTAGGCAGATTTGTGTGTCATTTTCTGGAAGTTTTTCCTGTGTGACGCATTAGAAATGTCTGTTTACTCCTTAGAAACTATTTTTTGTGCTGTGGAATTATTTTTATTTGCCACTGCAGACACGGCATTCCCCCCACCACGCTGTGGAATGCTCTGCTCACTCGGGCCTTCAGGGCCTAAGTTTAGGCTGCAGCACAGAGTTAGCGACTTGGCTGCAGATTTATGCACTTTGACAGCAAAAATGTTCTTGTTTGAGCATTCGCTCCCAGGAAACATTGTCCAAGTTCTGATATATTTGCCCTTTTAACTTGATAGCCCATCAACATTGCACTATGTTCTCTTACTGCTTTCAGGCAGTCAACCAACCTGCGTCAGAGTTGGTTTTTGGGTGTAGGGTAAAGTTGGCAAAGGAGCTGTTGAGAGGATATCTGCTCAGACAATAGCAAAAATATTGAATGATGCCCTAACCCAGAAGCAAATTAAAATAAGATAGTGTAGAAATAGGGGAAATCACTTCCTTCCACAGCCCTTACCTGGTTCCTCTTCAAAATGCAGTTCTTCATTAATACCAGCAGAAGGAAGTATTCAGTTAAAAACAGACTGCTAAAAAAACTGATAAATCAATCATACTTTACTATACCTAGTATTCATTATCACAGGACAGTCAAAGAATGAAATTTATTATGAATTGCTTTTCAAGCTATTTAGAAAAGCACTTGTGATTTCCCTTTGCCACACCAGCAGAAGTGCAAGAATTATTCCCATTTCAGAACTGAAGTTCTCTTAAGAAAGTTCATTCCTGGCGAAAATGTCGGGCTTTAAAAGGAAATTATCAACAGCCTTTATGAAGGTGCTGCATTCTTTCCAAACTAGTCAGACCTTTCCCTTCACTTTCATTTACACGTGCAAAATAAGGAGTGTACACAACAGGTACAAACACCTGAGTGCTGCTTAAAAGGAAATGATGCTGGCTTTTGCAAACGTTACTAGAGAGATCTCATGAAAATAACATTTTTTTTTTTAAAGGGATCTCTTCTCATGCCATGTAGTGAGCATTGCCTTTATATCACAAAGATGTTTGTGCCAGGACTCATTTCTATAAGTAGATTTTGCCTGCAAATTCTATTACTTTTTAATAGTATCAGGCCTATCTCTTGGTGTATGTGTCTGTGTAGCTCTCCCATCTATGATTCAATACTGTCGGAGTTCAGCCCCGATCGGGATCAGACTACGCAGTCTCTCTCTCTCACTCCCCCCACCCTCCGAGAGAACAGGGGGAGATGATATGAGAAAAACGGCTCGAGGTTTGAGATAAGGACAGGGAGAAATCCTTAAAGTTATTGTTACAGGCAAAACAGACTTTGACTTGGGGAAAACTATTTGTGTATTATTTTAAAACCCCTCCCTCTTCCCAGGCTTAACATTATCTCTACCTCCTTCCCCTCCCTGAGCGGCACAGGGGGGAAGAGGGAATGGGGGTTGCGGTCAGTTCATCACGCGTTGTTTTACGCTGCTCCTTCCTCCTTGGGGGAAGAACTCCTCACGTTCCTCCCCTGCTCCAGCGTGGGGTCCCTCCCACGGGCCACAGTCCTTCGTGAAACTGCTCCAGCGTGGGTCATCTCTTCCACGGGGTGCAGCCCCTCCAGAACGGCTGCCCCAGCGGGGTCTCCACGGGCCACAGCCTCCTTCAGGCACCCGCCTGCCCCGGCGTGGGGTCCTTCACGGGCTGCAGGGGGATCTCTGCTCCTCTGTGGACCACCACGGGCTGCAGGGGGACAACCTGCTCCACCATGGCCATCACCACGGGCTGCAGGGGAATCTTGGCCAGGAGCCGCATTACTCCTCCCCCTCCTTCTTCCCTGCCCTTGGCGTCTGCAGCCGTTCCTCTCACAATAAATTCTTCACAACAGGCTGGCAGGCGCCTCTCAGGGTCTCTTCACATCTCATCTCCTCTCCACTTCTCTCAGCTGGGCCGGGCCGAGTTGGGCCCAGTCGCCGCCCGGCGGGAGGCCAGAGGGTGAGGGGTGCAAGGCCCACAAGGCTCGTGCCTCCCCCTCTTCAGCTTCTTCACATCTTCTCTTTTTTTCCTGTTTTTCCCCTTCTTAAATCCGTTATCGCAGAGGCGTTATCAGGGAACATTCTGTCACCAATTGGCTCGGCCCTGGCCAGCAGCGGGTCCGCCCTAGGCCCAGCCAAGTCCACTGGACAAAGGGGAAACAACTTCCAGCAGTTTCCTACAGAAGCTGCCACCACAGCCCCCCTCGCTAAATAAAACCAGAACAATACTCAGTGGACTAAAACAATAAACAGGCTCCACTGACTACTTGCATTTAAAATTCAAAGTGAAAACAGGGGGTTTGTGTCTTTTTGCATCCACCTTTACGATTCTCAGAATTATTCCCAAACCCCCTTTATTTCAATTTTATTTACCTCATTTTTTTTTTAATACTACATCTCTCTCTCTCCCGCAATGACTCTACAGCAAGTTGGGAGGATTCCACTCCCCTCCGATTTTTTAACCCTTTTTATGCGTAAAGATAAAACAAAAGGAAGATTGTGTTAAAGGCAGTGGCTAACCAAGCAGAAGTGAACGGTGAACTGCAAATTGTTTCTCCCTTACTAACACCTGAGGAAAGGTCAAGGATGTGCGTTCAACTTACCTAACGGCTTGCAAAACCAGGCAAGTGCACACACACGTCAGTCCCTCAGACCATGACATATGCATTTGCTGTAATTTCCGAAACTTTGGGAGGAACTTTTAATCTTTCTACGTTATCCAACCAGTGCAGAACAAGCAATTAAGAGTGCTTTCGTATTACATAAAGAAATGGAAACTGCATTTTACAGAGAAATAATATTTATGTGAATGAATGCAGGCTTCTCTAAGAACTATTTAGTTATTCAAGTCGGAAAACTGAATTAACTTTAGTTTTGTCGTTAATATGTTAGCCAGCATTTAGTAGTTTTTTACCTGTGAAAAGGGCATTTTTCATGTAAATTGTCTCAAGCATTTACAGAAAAACCTTTGATATTCAAAGCAGAACTGTACCCTGCAAGTTGCACCACCCAGCAAATAAAACACGATTTTTCAATCCAATCAAACTAAGCATAATACTCATAAATCAGCTGATTACATTGTAATTGCATGCTGGAGACTTTGTAGGTCATACAGACAAAGATCTACTTTTCTACGGGACTTGCTAGTTACTCTTTGAAAATTGATCCTCTCAACCTAGAACTATGAAGCCTCTCCATCAGGAAGCAGGCCTTAAAAAGGTGTTGGCCCTTTCCCCAGCCAAAACACATGGTTTTATGAGAACTGTTAACTAGAATCTAACAGAAAATGCAGGTAAGATAGACTCAAAAAAGACTAAAAAAAAAAATTATCTTGAACAAGAAATTTCAGGTTTGGAAGAAGTGTGGGAAAAGGAAATGGGATTCTGGAAAGAAAACAAGGACAAGACTTCAGAGATGAGGGACCCAAAGTCAAACAGAGCCTGTGGTGCAGTTTATACCTGTAGATTTTCGTATCTTTTGTAGATCAATCTTGATAAGGAATTCAAGAGGCACAAAGCATCAAACTCGTTCAATATTGGCAGTGGTCCAAAATAGTTGAAAAGCTTTTTAATTACCATCTGAATTCATGGATGTGGCAGCCCTTCTTCCTTAAGCTATACTCTTATCTACTACTCCAGTCATCTAGCAATAGCAGCAGACGAATTCACTGAATTTTGCCACTTTATCCATCTGTCTCCTGTTATGCTTTCCCTCAAAGATGTTCTCCTGAATCCTTTTGTCCATGCTCTCATTCAGCCGCAATGGAAGATATTCCAGGGGACCACTGAGACCAAACAAAGCTGTTTACAGTTACAACAGCAAGACATAACCTTGGCCTCAAAGAATTTGTACGATTCAGCTAGGAAGGATGCAGCCAATGACATTTTTCTTAAGAATCAAATTAGGCCTTTATTAGTGTACAGCAATTCACAAAATCCCATCAGGAAATATTTTCTTGTTATCCACAAAAGTTTTAATAGTGAAACGTAAAACTCAGCAAAACTACTGTCTTCCTTCATGTTATGCGTCCACCCTGATCTTAAATATCTAAGAGATGAATGTGTGATTGTGGCCTTAAGGGTGTAGACTAGTCCACGTTCATGATTATTTCATGCTCAGATTAATGCACACTGACCTTTTCAAGCAGCAGGTTTCTTATTTACCTTACCTAGAGGGAAAGTACCATATTCTAATTTTAAAATCCTTGGGCTGTAAGGTACAAGCAGGTGTGTCACTCACCAAACCCTCCACAAAATGCTGGCATTATGCAAGGTGCTTTAGTTTAAGAACATTTCACTTTGACCATCAGACTCATCTTTTTCACTTGGTTGTGAGGGTTATCTCCGTCTTACCAAGAGCGCAGCAGATACTGAAGGGAATTTTGGACTCAGCTGGTAAAACTATAATCGTTTTAGATTATAGTTTTAGATTCTAGTTAGAAGAAAAAAGATGGATTGGACAACAAATTTATCTCGATATAAACCGAAGGTTATATATGTTATCATAGCATTATGCTGCTTTTCAGGTAAGTTTAATTTATTTGCTACTTTGACAAAAAAACTTAGTTACTATATTCTGTAAGGGTTTACATATTTTTCAAATTAAATAACCACCAGTAAGAACTATAACCAAAGATAACATATTTTATTTGTATCTGTGTAAGTACATAAATGATACTGTTGATTAAATTTATTCAGAATTTATCTTGTGGTACAAGTAAAAAATGCTTTGCCAGACAATTTTGAGTGGCATGCTGATCTTGCTCATTGTCTTTTATAGCACTCACATTTACTTAAGATTTCATCAGTTAAAAGGAGAAAATAACAGAGAGGAAGACATATGGTCTTCCAACTTTAGTGAATAAAAATGGGGAGGTAATAACAAAAGCTGAGCTGATCTAATTTCATTTAGCAATGAATGACCAGGTTTAGATGACCTTTGAAGGTCCCTTCCAACCCTAACCATTCTATGATTCTATAAAAGCCAGAATATGAACTGTTATGTTTGTTTTTAGCAACTAAACTTGATTTCTTATGTTTTATGAAAAGAACTAGATGTTAATATTTACTTGATAAGCTGCTCATAATCACTACAATAATCAGTTAACTTTTTAATTCACAAAAAGAGGAAAGAAAGACCAGAGAATAAATGTTTCTAGAAAAATAATCAAGCTAGAAATATTTTGAAAATTTTACAATGTTTCCAAATTGCATATATTGACCCATGAAAAAGGCATCTGAAAATCAAGAATGACATTTTCAGTAGCAAAAAAATGATGTAGGTCTGAGGCTGAGCAATGCTCAAGTCACTGAACTAATATTTCTTATAAAATTAAAATTAGTTTTGTAAGTACCTCTGAATTTAAAACCTAGAAGGCATTCAATAATCTAAAAATTTAAGGTTTTTTTTAAATTTCAGGTTGAATTACTTGATTTCTATATGGAAAAGCAGATTTGTGGCAGTGGTTACTCAAAGGAGTATAAATCTCATTTTCTAAAATAAACGAGACATTTAGGTGTTTAATTCACTGAGACTTACAGAGCTGTCCAAGCACAGGAGGAGAATTAATTCAAATTAAAGGAGAAAAAGTTTCAAAAAGTTTGTTCACAGAACCAGTGGCTTAATTGCTATTAATTAGTTTTAAAATAAAGACAATTAAGGCCATTTTAGTTCCGAATTAGAGGGGAAATGCAGGTGCTAGGAGACTTGTCTGGGCTATAGAGAAGTTACAGGAACATTGTAAAGATACTGGTGTATAGACACACTATCCAGCAGCTACAACAAATCAAGATACAAGTCAAAATTAGTTCATTGTGATTGGTCTCCTCCTTTGGAATTCTGAAAAAAACCATAGCAAATCTGTTAGATGTTGCTCAGAATGGATTAAAACCCCCAGGTCCTACAGAAAAAAGACAGATTTCTCCCATTCTTTAGTAGATACATACACACAGAGAACAGGATACAGGGATCCTCTATTGCATATTTTTGAAAATACATTCCTGGTGTTTATACAGATCTGCACCCTTTCCTCTGATAAGAAATGTACTTTCATGGACTCCTGCTGCTGAACTTCCCAGGCTTTATTTTACTGTAAGCGTTAGTATTACCACACTTGTTATTTTTAATCCTCTGCAGCATCCCAAGCCCTCTCATGCACAAAAACGCTAGAGCCTCACTTGAATGAGCTTGGAATCTAAAAAGACAACAAAGATAAAGGAACGGGGAAGGGCCAGGGTGTTATTTTTGCGTATGAAGGACAGAGCTGTGCTTCGCGTAGCACCGCGTCATAGCTAACGAGTCGTGCTAAGGAGTGTTTATTCGTTTGCTGGGCGCAGCACGTTACTGTTGCGATACAGCCTCCAGGCTGGAGGTGGCTCACAGGCAAGTGAGGTAGCAACTCATTTCCTTTTTTGACAAGAACTTGTGGCCAAAGGGAAACTCTCACTTACACTAAGTATTTGTGTGGGTGCACAGCAAGCTCAGGTCTTCCAGCCCTGCAAGCAGAACAAACATCTGCATGCAAAATCCACACAAATTCTTCTCTTCAGTTCTCCAGTTGTATTGGGACAACAAAGAAATTGTTTGCTCGGATGCTGGGATATGATAGTGAGTCCCTACATTTTGAAGAGCTTGGTCTGAGTACCTCTTCCCCGTCCTTTCTGTAACAGCACTGAGGCAGAACATCAGTCCTATTCATTTCCTGGTGGGTGCCAAGCACAAGTGTTACCTAACCGTGCTGGTATGCCTCACAAGAAGAGAATCTTTTGAGGTGACACAACCAACCTGACATGTGAGAGACCGTGGAGGCATGGGGTGTGATTCCTGTAAAGGATTATTAATAGAATGAGCCCCTCCTTAGAAACATACAATCTAGATGGTTTTGAACATTGGCGTATCCCTCAAGGGAAGAGAGCAATTCTTTTAGGCTGACAAACACACAGGTATTGTGTTGCTGTTCAGTGAAGTAGATATTGGATAAAGAGCAGATTTTTCAGGTGCTGGTAACTCAGAAAACATGCAAAAAAATAGTATTAATACATATTGCTTACATAAAGAGTAGCTTGAAAAGCATTGGACTTTTAAAGAGTTTTTTTCCATGGCCCCTTTGTTGATCTTTTGGGTATCTACTACTGTTTTGACATCTGAGAATAACAGACCTCACTTAACAGTTTGTCCCTCAGTAAACATATCAAAAATCTTGAAACAGCTCAGAGTTCTCCAGAAGCTGTTCTAGCAATCTCTGAAGAAAGAGTCTTTGACTCTCTTTTCCAGGCTTATTGAAAAGTGAGGAGGTCAAAAAGAATTAGGGATGGGTAGGAACACTATTTCCCATTGGAAAGGAAAGAATTTGGGTTTTGGTGAATTCTCAGCTATCTTTTCTGCAATAAGCAGAAAAACAGTAGAACTCACTACTAAAAATTGACAAGACCATATAAAATAATAAAGTGTTAAGAAAGAACAAATTCTGTCAATCCAATCTCAATTCATTTTTTGACAAGGACTTTTGGCCAAAGGGAAACTCTCACTTATGCTAAGTATTTAATCAAGGTTTACCAATGACTGATGCAATAGTTCCCTAACAGAAGAAATGACCTGGAATATTGAGGATTTCCTCAGATATGGCTTTCAACTGGATGCAAATTTGAGCTGGAAAAAAAGCAATTAATGCTGAGCTGTAAACAGATTGTGTTTTAAATATCATCATCCACAGTTCCCTGCCCAAGCTCCATTTATTCATGACTGCTTTGAAAGACAGACTATAGAATGGCAACAGCTAGGAAACTTTGCAAATACTGTGAAAGACAGTATCAGAATTCAAATGTTTCTGAAAAAAATTAATTCCTGTTCTACCTTCCACTACAGGAAACTGGAGCTCCTAGCAAGTTCAAATGCATGTGTTCAGCTGAGAAGGACATACTAACTAAATTTTATGTCTCTGAAGGCCTCTTTAGAGAGCCATCAGCTGTACATGCCTATGAATTTCAATGTATAAAAAAAAATATAAAGTGCAGTGTACTTTGCTACAAAACTACGGTTAAGTAGAAAAGGTGCAATACTCTATTTCTGTAAGAAAGTTCCAAACCTATTAATGGTTCTTGATTTTTTTTTTATGATGGAAAAAAAAGAATATAAATATAGCAATACATTCATAAAGAACAAAAAAAACAGAAAAAAAGAAACGAATAATATTGAATTTCTAAGATTACGAAGAGAAAAGAGAAATAATTCAAAAAGATTTACTAAAAAGACAGAGCACAAAGCGTAACATATTGGGGGAGCTAAGAATAATAAATGTTTTTAAATGACATCACTCCTAGACAGCCACACACTGAAAAGCAATGCGTCCGTAGTAACAAACCCGAATGCGAGTATGTTCATGTCTATTCTAAAAAATATGAATATAGAGATCACTACAGCTGGTGCCATGACCACTGGAGGGCCTTCCAGCCCAGCTGCAACATCCACTGCTGCTCTTGTCACCACCACGGCAAAGGAGACAACAGCCTCTCCCACCACATTCCTTGCAGAAACATCCTCCTCTGCTCCTGGGACAAGCACACCTCCTGCCACCACCTCGGCCGTGACCCTCACCACTGCTCTGGAGAACACTTCCCCTCTACGGTCATCAGCTGCACCCACCTCTACTCTGGTGACAACCTCCACTGCTATGGGTACAGGCACCTCAACCCTTGAGGCCACCACCATAGAAATCTCCACCACAGTGGAAGCCTCCAGCACGGCTACGGAGACCACATCTCCTGCTGAGACCACACCTGCATCGTCTTCCACTCCAGAACAAACATCTGCTCTTCAGACAACCTCCACACTGCTCTCCACCAGAGCAGAAACCTCCAGCCCAGCTGCTGCAACCACCAGTGCCTTCACTTCCAGCCCAGCTGCAACATCCACTGCTGCTCTTGTCACCACCACGGCAAAGGAGACAACAGCCTCTCCCACCACATTCCTTGCAGAAACATCCTCCTCTGCTCCTGGGACAAGCACACCTCCTGCCACCACCTCGGCCGGGACCCTGACCACTGCTCTGGAGAACACTTCCCCTCTACGGTCATCAGCTGCACCCACCTCTACTCTGGTGACAACCTCCACTGCTATGGGTACAGGCACCTCAACCCTTGAGGCCACCACAGTGCTCACATCCACCACAGTGGAAGCCTCCAGCACGGCTACGGAGACCACATCTCCTGCTGAGACCACACCTGCATCGTCTTCCACTCCAGAACAAACATCTGCTCTTCAGACAACCTCCACACTGCTCTCCACCAGAGCAGAAACCTCCAGCCCAGCTGCTGCAACCACCAGTGCCTTCACTTCCAGCCCAGCTGCAACATCCACTGCTGCTCTTGTCACCACCACGGCAAAGGAGACAACAGCCTCTCCCACCACATTCCT